>SNQJ01S0012987.1:0-65138 GCA_010110895.2 Picea sitchensis
GTGATTCCAACCATTTATATCCAATATTTATTCTTTAAAATCAAATAAGAATATGCATAGTATTAACTACCATTTGTCCATTATTCAAACATTGTTCGACATAATCAACTGGGCATTAAAAATATTAATCGGAGTCCAATCCTTTCACACACGGGTTTCTTTTAAATATAATCAACATAATAATTGATTCGAATAACATTCAACAAATAACATGCAACTCTTGAGCCAAATTCGCATAAATTAGCATGTGCAGACTTCTTTTTAAAATTGCCCAACAAGAAACAGAGACAAATTGTGCCCAATCGACCAAACACACACAATGTTTATTTCCCCTTGACTGGATTGAAACAATATTAAGATCATATTTAGGGTTTAAACATAACAAATGGAGATTAACAATAGGTGGTTCAATCAAAGGAAGAAGTCTTCAAAAACGCAGACAACTTGTGCCTTTCAAAAACTACCACAGACATATAACATGTGATTAGAATCTCAACTATGAGGGTTACCAAATGACAATCAACCACCTCCAACAGAGAATGAAAAGAAGCAAACTCTTAAACAACACAGTAAAATGAGTGTCCAACCATAGATCTGTGCCCAACCAAAACTTATATAATGCTTCCATTTAAGTTCTAGGTGATGTTAAATTCAGACTGTGTACTTCTTTCCAAGCAACAATGTTAATGGGAAATGCTAAGATAGCTAATAGCTCGACGTCTTTCCAAGCCAAGGAAAAAAACTTTAAATTTTCACCAATTCACATTGCAACCCAGATGATTGAAAATATCAACCACAGAGATGAAAAATGGAGTGTCAATATTTAAAAATAGAGACTAGTTGTAACACCCATGCACAAAGCTCGGAGCTGGTGAAACATAATAATAAATTTCTAGAGAGAACCAGACCCAAAACCCAAGCCGACTGAACATGATTCACTAGTATTTTATCAATAACTCATACAAAGATTACCCACTGCAAGGAGAGCATAACCATTCCTTTTTTTTTTTAAACCAAGAGTCCAGAACAATCACCAAAAGAACCCATGGACAGAACACCAATACACAGTTCAAAAATCCCATAATATCTTAAGAAACACACAAACCGCAAGAAATCCTCAGCTAAAAATTGATTTGAAGGGAAAAGAAATCATCATGGATGGAATATTAAGGAACCATATCTAGAAAATCCTACATGAGGAAGAGACTAGATTGTATGCCTCCTTCGAAACTGAGCTTTGTGGAGCATCAACAACCACCAGAGCCAAAAAACAAAATGTAAATATGACTAAGGTGACGGGCTTCGAGGGTTGTTTGAGTGACATGCAGTAAATGCGAGTTGTTTCTCCCCCCACCACCTCATTCAATTCAACGTATGAGACAACCAATTCACTATAGCACTAAGCGTTTAATCAACCACATAACCATTTCCATATCCCATTTACATAGTGCGCCACTTTGGTAATGTCAAACCCTTTTTTTAAAATAACAATGTGCTATAACATTAAACCATATGAATTCAACATATAACATCCAATAAGGCACATAAGTCTAGTAGCAAAGGTTTGTTGCACCTCTTGTTGGATCATGTTGTCATTGATGTCAAAGGATTGATATCAAAGGGACAATGTCTTGTCATAGCATATTGATGTAGTATGTATTGTCAATGGATTGATGTCAAGTGAAGTCATTGATATATGATGAATATATGGATTGATGCATAGATGAATATGGATCAATGTATTGTCATTGATATATGATTCATATATGGTTTGACGAATTAATGTATTGATAGTTGGATCATGTGGTCATGCATGGAATCAATGACAAAGGGACAATATCATAGTGATGTGTTATTCCAGTTGGATTGATGTAAAGATGACTCATTATTGTCTTGTCATGGTTTATAGGAAGTACAAATGGATGAACTCCAAAGTGGTCCCCTTATGGTGAAATCCCTCATGGGAAGACGCTTTGCAGTTGAGTTATCCTAGAAGCATGGTTAGAGAACCCAAGATTAATCATGGAATAATGAGATAAAGATCAATGAATTTGTCAGTGAAACTATCCTATATGGATAGTTCTTGTCATTCCATTTTTGATGGTATGTGGAACGTCACATAACTCCTCAAAGTTTAAGAGTTATGGCCTTACGAAGTTGGAGGACCCTCATGTGTTGGTTAGTATCCCCCAAAGGTTAAAGAGGTCAAAGTGTTTGCAAAGAAGAAATTATTTAAATAATAAAGTGAAGTGATTAAGTCAATGAGGATTATTTAAATAATAAAGTTAATTGATAAATTTCTAATTATAGAAAGTGGTTATAAGTGGGTTAACTCTAAAATAAGGAAAGTGGGTTAAGTGGACAAGTGACCATGTGAACAAAGTGGCTAAGTGGACAAAGTTGGATAAAGGTGGCTATGTGTAAAAAGTGGTTATGTGGATAAAGTGGATATGCAGAAAAAGTGGCTAAGTGGATGCTTCTAAGAAAGCTACTTGGAGAGTATAAATAAGAGGCAAGGGTCTCTTGTAAATTGATCTCTCTTGACCATATGTTGAAGATCTATTTTGAGTGAGAGAGTCATTGCAGGTACTCATGGATGCATCGAAGTTTCCGTAATTCTGAGATCTTGACGACAAAAGTTTTGGAAGTTCAGAAACCCTAGTTTTTGAAGTAGCACGTGGGCTGCAGTGAGACATAGCACATACATACATGGGCTACAGTGAGGCAGAACACAGACACACATGGGCTGAAGGAGATCTGAGCACGTACAGTTAGAGAGATTCATGGAGACTTGAGTGTGAGCTAGTGTTAGGTTCCTGAAGTCTGAAGCAAGTTCCATATCTACATTCTATGGGCTCAGATTTGCCATAAAATTTCTTGTATGGTTACATAGTTGTCTTTATAGATAATCTTGCTTATGCTATGGTGAATGCTTAAGGCATTCTTAGTATGGCTATTGTGATATGGTATTATTGGTTCATTGACTGAGTGAGAAACACTCTTATGTTTCAGTACTGATATGGTTTCCATAGTATACTGGTTACTTATACATGATTGAGTAACATTTATATTGTATGGTTGAGGAGCATGAGTAAGTTGTTGGAGAGCATAGATGTGTTGTGATTGGTTATGGTACAGAATGGACAGTGAAGGGAAGAAGTGGATCTGATTGAAGGCTATAGAGGATTTGAGTTTTTCAAGGAGAGAAAACCCTAGTTGTTCATAAGGCATATGCAAGTTGTAGTACAGATAGGCCTCGTACATATGTGGGTTGTACTACTGGTAGGATGCATATATACGTGTGATGCACTACTAACAAGTCACGTACCTGTTGACATATTGGTATATGTTGAGGATTGAATCCTCTTCTCAGTTGGTGTTGAGTTGTGTAAGTTGAGGCTTGCATTGTAGAGCTAGTTCTCTTATGGAGTTGATACTCTATTCAGTTGTTGCTGATAAACCCACAGATTGTAGTCCATAGTAAAAAGAAAATTGTACATAGATCTTATGTTCTTTGAGGTGATGTCTTATTGATGATATATGTTGTTGTAATGTGTTGCTGATATATGTTCACATACAACTGGTTATAAATGTCAGTAATAAGTGATGAGTAAATGGTAATTACTAACTAAGGGGTTATTTGTGAAGGGAAGTTGAAAAAGATCCCTACATTGATTCACTCCCTCTCTCAATGTGGTCAATGTTTCCAACAATTGGTATCCGATCAGGCCTTCACTATAAGCCTTAAAAAGATTGTAGGAGATCAATGGATACACAAATGGATGATGAAGTTCCAATCCTTGATGAGGAAATATATTCAACATGGAGAATAGAAATGAAAGTGTATTTGAAGGAAAAAGGAGCAGGTGTTTGGAAAGAAACTATTGGGGGATCAGTTCCCTTGAAGAATAAGTCAATGTTTGTAGCTCAAAAGGAAGAAAATAAGAACGCCGCATTATCTCTCAAGACCATCTTCAATGGACTCTCAAGTTCTATCAAAGAAAGCATGGGACAATGCAATTCCGCCAAGGATCTATGGTTATAGATAGAGAATACATACCAAGGCAAAAAGGAAGACACTAAAGACAAATACATGAATAAAAATGAAGGTAAAGAATATCCATAGTCCTCTGATTGAAATAATTCTAAATGTGATAATGTTGATTGTTTCTCTACATGTGAAGAAGAAGATCTAGAAATAGTTTGTGAAGAATTAGATGATAATTATCCCATGGAGGAAGTAGAAGAAGAACTTTCAAAGCTTAAAATGAAAGTTGATTGGGGTGTATATGAATACAACTATGACCATAGTTATATGGACTATAGCTATCTTTCTAAGAACACTAAAAGATTTCTTGAAAAGAATCAAAATCATATTTTGAAACTAAAGAAAATGCTCAAGGAACAAGAAGAATGTAAAACGTCTCAATTAGAAGAAAAAGAAGAAGAGATCAAAAGACTAAAGAATGAAATAGAAAAAAATAAGAAGGTAGATAATTATATTAGCAAAATTCCTAAAGTTAATATCCATCTCAAGGCCCAAGCTGAAGAATCCAAGAGGGTAGAGGAACTACTAAAGAATCAAGTAAATGAAAAGGAAGATTCATGTCATAAGTTGGAAGCTGAAGTTGTTGATCTTAGAAAGAAAGTAGAGAAGTCAAATGAATTCTTGAATGGCTCAACAATCTTGAATGAGATATTGGATAGTCAAATATCACCAAATGATAAATTAGGTCTTGGATACAACAAAGAAGCTACACATGTTGAAGAAAGCACCTCAAAGAAGCATGAGGTAAGTCCCTCATTCTCAAAAGATGGAAATAATGTTGCAAGCCAACCATCTACACAAAGCAAGGAAACCTTCGGAAGTACAAAGCAAGGAAGACATCAATAAGCCATCTTTACACCTCAAAGAAAATTCAAAAGAGAGACACCTTCAATATGGACACCAAAGAAAAGGTATGGAAATGTTTTTCATGGTCATTGTTACTCATGTAATGAATATGGCCACAAAGCTTTGGAATGTAGATACTGTGCAAAGAGAGATAATGAAATATTTCATAACATCCTAAGGTGTTGGAGATGTAATCAAGTAGGACACATTGTTTCTCATTGTCACACCATGAGATGTTACAGTTGTAGTGGATTTGGCCACAAATCCTAGGATTGCCGGACCACAAGAAGACTATCCATGAGGAGTGTTTCATATAGTATGACTAGAAGAACACATGAGGCTAGAAGAGAAGACAATGTTGGAAAAATGGAAGCTCAGGGCTCAAGTTTTGAAAATATGGGACACCTTCAGAAGTGGGTGAAGAAGACTGAACAATTAGAACAAAATTGCAGCCCTAATACAAGCTCAAGCTTGACTTCCTCTGAAGAGTACGTTGGTTACATTGGTAATAGTCGCATACATACATGAGTTGACCTATAAATAGGTCGCCTACATATGCGAGTTGTCTGTATAGCAGGTCGTGTACATGTGGTAAAATCCTTGGAAAGTAGGCTATGCAAATAAGTTGTAGCTTGGTGTGATGATATAAATCTGTGTTGGAGGGTCTGACATGGTTTGTTGCAGGTTTTCATGATTACATGTTGGCATACATAATTGATGTATGTATGGTGATGACATATGGTTGAGTGTTGAAAGTCTATCCTTAATGCACTATACTAAATCTAGAGTATGGATTGAGGATTTTTCTGTTGAGGAACAATACTGATTGTGACAGTGAAGTTATGGCACTTTGGTTATGAGATATATCATGATGATGATAACTAGAGATATCATTGATCTATTGAGGCACACTTCTAGTACATGTATTTTGGGATGTTTAGTATTTGTTGTAGTGAATGGAGGTTGAGGAAGATATGTTAGGATACATGGATGGTACATATCTAAGTTCCATTGATATATCTTTTCTATAGTGGGAAAACCCCCCTATGGACTACATTAGGGTTCAATTGTGCAGGCAGAACTAACCATCTAAAGTCTCCTACTTTTAACAAATATCCTGACAATACCCCACATTCATGCATAAAATACAAAGTATAAGGATCTGGTAGTTTTACCTTAAACTCCGTGTCCGGTGTCGATCCTTTTGCGTTCGACTGCTTCTCGACTGCAAATCTCCTCCCAAGGATGACCTGCGTTCACCAAAAGACAAACAAGAAACTACGAACATGCATCTTATATATGAATTAGTGGGTTAGATTTCATAATAAAATGTAAATCAAACATACAGATTGAACACATCATATGGCGAGACAAAAAAAGTACTTCTTTATATTAATCTCACAAATTTACTTACAAAATGAGATCAGTGACTGCTCCTTGAACCCAGTCTTGGGCTCCTCTTCACCAAGCTCCAACTTATTCCACATATCCTTCTTCTCTCACAATTCTCTCTAGAGAATGGGCATAGGCTTATGAATGAGGAAAAAGGCAAGAATAAGGAATTTTGGCTCAAAACTCACAATGTGGCTACAAATTCTTGGGGCAAGGGGGGAAAGTGAAATTGGCAGAGTTTCACTGTTTCTATGTTTCTCCTTGAAATGAGACCCCAACACTTCCTTTTATATGACAAAATTATGGTTATTCAGTTGGGTGATGGGCTATAGGTGGTGGATTAGTTGGGAAACTACCCAATAGCCCATAATCTCAATGAATCCCTTGCAAATTTTTATTTTTTGCAACGTTTGTGGGCATGCATGAGCTGTAATGATGTAGCTAGCATACGTATGCGGGCAATAGTGGTGCAGCTAGCGTACATACGCATGAAGTAGTGGTGAAATGCATGTACATATTCAAAAATAGTGTTTTTAAGAAGAGTTCTTCAGTGTTGTCTTGGAAAAATTAGTACGTAAGATGGCCTGATGCTAGGTATGCATATATGGTGAAATTTAGGGTTATAACAATCTTGTGATGTATTGTTAGAGGCATATTTGTTGGATATCTTGGTGCATGGATTTGGCATATGGTTGAGCTACATATTGGGACATGTAGTTGATGAGTTGATGAGATGTTTATCATTGATGAGTCATATCTTGATCTATAGTTGATGCGTGATTGGTACATTTTTGGTACATTGTTAGAGGCACCTGCTATTAGTATGTTTGGCACATGGTTTATAGTTGATATGGTATACATGTATGAGATCACATCTTTATTGTAGTTCATCCTATTGAGGTTTGGTGCATGGTTGATGCACTTGCTTGGTAAAGGTGGAGATACATGTTTAGTGCAATGTTGATGCACTCATAGATGGTATATGGGTTATAGTACTTGGCTAAAGTACATCATTGGTATTACTTTTTTAGCATATACTTTGGTACATGATGTATGGGATGATATAGATGAGACACTTGTTATGATGCTTGATGGTTGAGATACATGGTTGTGTCACTTGATTCATGGTAGAGGCATATCATTAGTGATATGACACTTGTTTGAGGCACATGGTTGGAATATTGGTAGAAGCATATGGATGATACACAGTTAGCACATGTTATTGGCATGTGGTTGATACAATCCATTGAAGATAACTTATGGTATATTGTATGGTATTAATGTACATGGTGTTGATACTGAGAGGGGGGTGAATCAGTATCCAATACAATTTAAAACCTTTTTCAACTTATACTTAAACCATTCAATTATATCCAATGCGCAATGAACAATAGCCATTCAATTATATATCCAATGCGCACGAACAATAGTATAAGAGTTACACCAATACACCCTCACAATACACCATGCACAATATATGAGAAATAATCAATAGTTTTTGTTCAAGGGGTTAATGACTTCCAAAGGTAGCTATAGCTTCCAAAGTAAAGGGAGGGATAAACCTCCAAGAGGAAGATACAATCCTCCAATATCAAGAGAGATTTAAACTCTCTATCCTTGTACCTTCCTTCCACCCAATAATCATCACATATTAGAACCCCATAAGCTGAGACTTCTCAATTTATGCAATTATTCAATTCTTGAGTAATATGATCCCCGTGATATAACAATGTTACCATTGTACTCTCTGAACCTATAACTTTTTCCTTGAATCCTCCCCAAAAGATGTTATAGAAAGAATTGTAGACTCTATTCAATTCTGGTCTGTCAAGACCAAACGTAAAGATGCCCCACTAATAATATTTAACATCTGATTCTGAAACTCACACACAAGAATATTCAGTCCGTACTATTAAATTTAGTGGTCCCTAAATTTGGGAGTCTCCAGATGAAAACGTTATGACTATTTTACCCGCAACAATACAAGTGTTTATTGACTAGCTTCAAGACTGGTCACAAACCCTATATTCCACAGAGTGTATCTACATAATTATAGTGAATCAATAAGAGCTGAAATTTTACTAGAGGTACCTTGAAATGTCTCTTCAATACCATAGCGATTTCACTAGCTGAATCATCTCTAGAAAAAATGTTATAGCAAAATGGTAAGATGACCCGAAAAATAACATACCTTAGAACACATCACCAAAAGACTTCATCCCTCCCTTTGAAATCCAAAATTCTTCTTATTACTTCTCAAATTCGAATTGTATCAAATGAATGTATAATGATATTATTTATACCCATTTATGTCACTTCCTTTTAACATTAGGGGCTGACCCGACACTTTCTTATTTTGTAATTATTTCTTTTAATTATTGTACCTACATGTACTTCCTTTTCAATTCACTTTGTCATCTTCAAAATTCATTTCTCCTCAACCATGAGGGATCCATGTGGACGCGCCATGTACCACCTGAAATAGCATGATGTATACTATCCATTCATGGGTGCTGTATATGCATGTGCATTCTTCATGTCCAAATACCTTATCAATCTTTATGTGTCCCAAAACTCCATGACTAGGGTTGACATCAATGATAACAATCAATCTCCAACAATCTCCCTTTGTTGATGGCAACACTCATGCTTCCCCTATCATCATGATCCCACTTCTCTCCCCTTTGACATCAATGGAAAAGGTATGGCTTCTCCCCATTATTTTAATGGAAAAAGATAACCTTCTTCTTTGGGGTTGCTCCCCCTAAACATTTGGCACTCAATAATACTCTCATCCTTATTTTTGGTCTTTGGGACGCTTTCCTTAGAATCTTTTTGTGTGGCTTCTGCCTTCTCTCTCTTCATTTCTAGGATGTATATGTTGTTCGGTCTTCTCATAGAAGTTGCAAACCAATCTTCCCCGAAGTTTTTTTCTCTCATTTTACATTTTCGGGACTCAAAGGTGAGAGTGTATCCTTGATCACACATTCTACTAACACCTAGTAGATTATGATTCAAGTCTTCAACCAATAGAACATTCCTTTGCTTTTACATTTCTTTCTTCCAAGCTCTACTACACCTCTCCAAGTATTTTGGTGATGATTCATATCCAAATGCAACATTGCCACCTTTCTCTCAAGCTAATGAATTTGTCTTAATCCCCAATCATGTGTGAAGAAACGCCCATCGCTCATGTACCATTCATCTTATTCTTTAAATTTTTCAGAGGTCAATGCTATTCAAAAATACCGCTTGAATCTCTTCCTTCTCCATACCATGGTTGGCATAGAAACATCTTCATTCATATATCCTGCAATCTTTTGCTTTGTGACCAAGATAATTTATTTGTAGCATACAATGTTTTTGTCCATCAACGAAACACTCATAACTTCTGTTGACAATCCACAATTATTTCCATATCTCCTATTTACACAATTCATGTTTCATGTATTTGTTCCTTTCATTGATTCTCTAATTAATTTCCCCTTTATGTCCAAAAAATTTCAAGTATAACAATGACCAAGAAAGAAATTTTGATACCTTGGGAGGCGGGCTTTGTGATGTGTGTCCATCCGGGTTCATGATCTATTCTTTTGTAGTTTCCTTCATAATCGGAATGGCTTCTTTGATTTCTCAAGGTAGGAGGTCTTCTTGGATATTCATCTCTTTTGTAATCATTCCTTCTTTGGTATCCCTCGTCCACTTTGGTCATCAACCGTTCTGCGGTAGCTCTTTCTTCACCCCGCTTGTTGGTATTTGCATCTATTTGTATGAAGTTTCCTCACCCATGCATCCACCATGTGTTAAGTCTTTTGGCACTTGAGAGTTTCTAAGCTCTTCCTCAATGAGAGACAACTTCTGTTCAAGTTTCTCACAATCTTCTTTTTATCGCTTTGGACCTTCTTTATTTCTGCTATTCTTCTGCTTCTTCAAGTAGAGTTTTCAAGGAAATGGTTTCTTCTCTTAGTTTCTCAAAAGTCTTCTAATTGTTTCTTGCTTACAACTCGGCTCTTTTCACAACTAACCACCCACTTCTTAGTTTTATTTGCTAGTTCTTTATTTCTTGCTATTTTCAATTCAACATGCTTCAATTTTTAAGATTCTCATCTCTTGTTACTAATTTTTCTTTATGATTTTCTTCTTCTTCTTCATTGACTTTTCTTCTTCAAGCAATACTTCTTTCAATCCTTGGATGATGTTCAATTCAACATGACCTACCTCACAATTGAAGCAAAAGAACTTACCTCCATTTTCTTCTTCTTTTGAAACTGAGATGTTGTAATCTTCTTCTTCAACTTTT
This sequence comes from Picea sitchensis, assembly GCA_010110895.2. Lineage (NCBI taxonomy): Eukaryota > Viridiplantae > Streptophyta > Pinopsida > Pinales > Pinaceae > Picea > Picea sitchensis. Next base: position 10,587 of record SNQJ01S0012987.1, read on the forward strand.
CTTTTTCTTCCATTTCTTCCCTCGTGACATAAAGTTCTTGTATTTTGTCCCAAAGATATTTTGCTAATGTACATGATCCCACCTTGGATTTCACTGGAAATATGTCAATCCATCCAGATGGTATCTATTGCCAATTATTGTTGTTCTTTTGCTTCCTCTCTGAAATAAGTAGCCTTTGGTTTCTTCTCGAAGTATTTGTATCCCTCGAACCGAGATCCAAACATCTACCCCAAGTGTTTTCAAGTAAGTTTCCATTCATTTTTCCAAGATTCAAATTGCTTCCATCAAATGGTGGTGGAACTGGCCTGAATGTTTCCTTCCATTGGAGATATAGATCTTCCTTCCAAAGGGTTATATATTGTATCAAGGTAACTCTGCTTCCTCGATACCAATTGTTGATAATCGAGGGGGGGGAATCAATATCTAGTACAATTTAAAACTCAACTTATACTTAAACCATTCAGTTATATCCACGAGAAATGAACAATAGTATAAGAGTTACAACTAATACAATTCACAATACACCATGCACAATATATGAGAAATAATCATTGCTTTTTGTTCAAGGGAAGTAATGACTTCCCAAAGGTAGCTACAGCCTTTCCAAAATGTAAAGGGAGGAATAAACCTCCAAGAGGAAGATACAATCCCTCCAATATCAAGAGATATTTCAATCCCCTCTAACCTTTTCCCCTTCCTTCCACCTAAGAATATATGAGAGATAATAAATATTTACATTAAATCATCACCATCAACCAATCATCACATAGAACCTAATAATGCTTTCTCTGAGACTTCTTCACTTCTGCAATTATTCAATTGGAGGCCCGATCCTGTATATAATGTTACTCAATGTATTCTGAAACTCCTCTACTTTTCACTCCTTGAATCCTCCTCAAAAGAGGTTATAGAAAGAATAGACTTTATTCAATTTTGGTCTGCTCAGTTATCCAACTTGTATAGCATGCCCCACTAACTATTTAACATATAATAACAAACTCTGTACACAAAAATGGCCTTCCATCCCAGATGATTTCCACTGAAGTGGTCCCGCTTCATTTTGATTATGTATGAAAACGTTATGACTGCTTTCTTTTACCCTTAACACCTATTTATTGACTATTAGTTTTCGTGGACTGTCACAAACCCTATATTCCACCAGAGTGTATCTCCATAATTATAGAAAATCAAGAGCTGAAATTTTTACCAGAGGTACCTTTGATATGTCTTCAATACCATAGATATTTCACTATATGAATCATTCTAGAAAAAAATTTATAGAAAAAATGGTAAGATGACTGAAAATAACATACCTTTAGAACACACATCACTAAAAAGACTTCATCCTCCCTTTGAATCCGGGCCTTCTTTACTTCTTCTTCCTCCTCAAATCTCGAATTTGTATCAAATGAATGTATAATGATATTTATTTATACCCATTTATGTAACTTCCTTTTAACATTAGGGTCGCACTGGACACTTTCTTATTTTGTGTAATTATTTTCGTACTACATGTACTTTTCAATTCACTTTGTCATCTTCTAAAAATTCATTTCTCCCCAACCATGAGGATCCATAGATGTGCCACATACCACCGAAACAACATGTGATGTATACCATCCATTCATGGGTGTTGTATATGCATGTGTGCATTGTCCTTCATGTCCAAATACTCATCAATCTTAAGGGTCCAAAACCCATGACTAGGCTTTTCGACATCAATGACAACACAAATCTTTCAACACATGGATGTTGTGCATATTGGGCACATAGTATGTCACAAGATGTACATGGTGGATGTTTTGTCATGATTCTCTATTCATCGTTGACATATATTTTGCTTCATGATGTATGAAAAGGAACGCTGCTTGATGCATGGACATGTCCAAGGACCATCATAGGAAGAGTGGGTCATTCTTGAGAATTTGATCTATGTTCCAATTGATCGTTAGGCATTTGCGTTGTGGCATGTTGCATGGTAGCACATTATTCATATTGTAGAAAAGATAGGGGGAGACATACCCACAGAGGGAGTCATTCTTCTTCCCATGATTCTAGGAGGAGAGATTTATCAGATGCAAAGGTAAATACTTGGAGAAAGAGAACAAAGGCATGGTTCCAAGGGGAGAGATGGTCACAAGGGGGAGAATGAGCGATATACCTTCAGCAGTACATCAGATTGACATCCCTTGTTCAAAAAGGGAGAGATTATTCATAGGAAGATTGAGGCATCCAGGCAAGGGGAGAAGACCCAAGGAGAGTTCAGGCAGGGGGAGCATCCCCAAGGAAAGAACTACCCTTTTCCATTGATGTCAAAGGGGGACAGATAGTCACATTGATGTGATTGAGATGACTATTGATGCAGAGAAATTCCTTGTCTACATGTTGCCATCAATGATTGTTGTTGACATCAATTTTGGTATTGCCATCAATGCCAAAGGGGGAGATTGTATGTCTTCATTGATTTCAAAGGGACAATGTATTGTCATAGAATATTTATGTAGTATGCATTCTCAATGGATTGATTTCAAGTGAAGTCATTGATATATGATGCATAGATGGATTGATGCATAGATTAAGATGTATCAATGTATTTTCATTTATATATGATGAATAGATTGATTGAAGCATTAATGTATTGATCATTGGATCATGTGGTCATGCATAGAATCAATGAAAAAGAGACAATATCATAGTGATGTGTTATTATAGTTGGATTGATGTAAATATGACTCATTATTGTCTTTTCATGGTTGATAGGAAGTACAAATGGATGAACTCCAAAGTGGTCCCCTTATGGTGAAATCCCTCACAGGAAGACGCTTTGCAATTGAGTTATCCTAGAAGCATGGTTAGAAAACCCAAGATTAATCATGGAATAATGAGATAAAGATCAGCGAAGTTGTCAGTGAAACTATCCTAGATGGATAATGCTTGTTATTCCATTTCCAATGTTATGTGGAACATCAGATAAATCCTCACAGTTTGAGAGTTATGGACTTACGAAGTTGGAGGACCCTCATGTGTTGGCTATTAGCCCACAAAGGTCAAAGAAGTCAAAGTTTTTGCAAAGAAGAAATTATTTAAATAATAAAGTGAAGTGATTAAGTCAATGAGGATTATTTAAATAATAAATTCAACGGAGAAATTTCTAATTATGGAAAGTGGTTATAAGTGGGTTAACCCTAAAATAAGGAAAGTGGGTTAAGTGGACAAGTGGCCATGTGAACAAGGTGGCTAAGTGAACAAAGTTGGATAAAGGTGGCTATGTCGACAAAGTGGTTATGTGGATTATTGATGATATATCTGTAGGTTGTAGTGAGACAGAGCGCATACATACGTGGGTTGCAGTGAGGCAAGAGGCATACACACACAAGATGAAGGAGATCAAAGCGCGTACAATTGGAGAGATTCATGGAGACTCGAGTGTGAGTTGATGTCAGGTTCCTGAAGTCTAAAGCAAGTTCCATATCTACATTCTATGGGCTCATATCTGTCATAGAATGTATGGTATGGTTACATAGTTGTCTTGATGGAAAGTCTTTCTTATGGTATGGTGAATGCTTAAAGAATTCTTTGTATGGTTGTTGTGATATGGTCTTATTGGTTCATTGAATGAGTGAGAAACACTCTTATGTTTTGGTACTGATATGGTTTCCATAGTATACTGGTTACTTATACATGATTGAGTAACATTCATATTGTATGGTTGAGGAGTGTGAGTAAGTTGTTGGAGAGCATAGATTTGTTGTGATTGGTTATGGTACATATTGGACAGTGAAGGGTAGAAGTGGATCTAATTGAAGGCTACAAAGGATCTGATTTTTTCAAGGAGAGAAAACCCTAGTTGTTCAAAAGGAATACATAGGTTGTAGTACATATAGGCTACGTACATACGCAGGTTGTACTACTGGTAGGACATGTACATACACATGTTGCACTGCAAACAGGTCACATACCTATTGACATATTGGTATCTGTTGAGGATTGAATCCTCTTATGAGTTGGTGTTTAGTTGTGTAAGTTGAGTCTCATTGCAGACATGGTGCTCTTGTGGAGTTGATACTCTATTCAGTTGTTGTTGATAAACCCAAGGATTGTAGTCCATACTAAAAATAAAATTGTACATACATCTTTTGTTCTTTGTGGTGATGGATTATTGATGATATATGTTGTTTTTATCTGTTGTTGATATATGTTCACATACAATTGGTTATAAATGTCAATAATAAGTGATGAGTAAATGGTGATTGCTAACTAAGGAGTTATTTGTGAAAGGAAGTTGAAAAATATCCCTACACTAATTCACCCCACCTCTCAGTCTGGTCGGTGTGTCCAACACCTCTTTTTTTCACAATAATACATAGCATTGCAGCATGTGTATAGTCCTTTAATTTAAAAGAGCCCCAATATTATCCCTTTCATCAAGATCATATTAAACCAATTGATGCCATATTTAATTTCAATATCATAACCAAACTTATAATAATCCTTTCATCCATAGGGAAACCTTAACATAATCTGAGAGTGGTCATCAAAACCATCCAGTGTCATGCACCATAACATTTTGACCATGATTTGAAACATCGAACTGTAGAAGACTTTGTGGGTACCATCACAATAGAAAACAAAATATAAGCGCAACATATCCATCATAACACCACAAGTCTACAAGGGGGTCCGGCCTACTAGTTTATTATTAATATAAATAATTAATAGAGCTTGGAAATCATTTGTGAGCATAGTATTCATCGTTGCATTTTTAAGAATCAACAAGGAGCACATTGATAACTTCCAAAGATTAAATATAAAGGTAACATATATTCTAGATGAGCACCTGATTGATATATTCATAGAAACTTTAAAGGATAACATTCAACATGAAGTTTTCCTTTGGGAACCCAAATCATTGGAGAATGCATTCAGGGTGGCGAGAAGTGTTGAGAGAAAATATATGGCAATGGCTACTAGAAGGACCACTCCTAACATCTATCGATATAATATTGTTCCTTCTTCTAAAACACCTCAACCTACAAAGTTGAAACCTCAAAAATTGGAGGAAACAAAAGAAAAAGTTGTATGCTTTAATTGTGATAGAAAGTACAGTAAGGGACATAAGTGTGGTGAGAATAAATTATTCTACATAGATTGGGAAGAGGAAGAAGAACAAGAAAAAGAAAAAGAGCCATCTCAAGATGAAAATGTAGAAGATATTTCTTCTGAAGAGTTGACTCCCACGATATCATGTAATGCATTGGTTGTAATTAGCACTCCTAAAACCCTCAAGATCAAAGGATATATCAAAAGGAAAAAGGTAATAGTCCTAATTGATTCTAGTAGTACTCATAATTTCATTCATTATAAATTAGCTAAAGATCTCAATTTCTTTATATATACAACGTTGGAGTTTCAAGTAATGATTGAAAATGGAGAAACTATTAATTGGTCAGGAAAAATCCATAAGATCAATCTTACTATGGGAGAATATGTAATGAATATTCCAATGATTTCTATACCCATGGGTGGTGTTGATGTTGTACTAGGAGTCCAATAGTTACAATCATTGGAAACAATGGATTTTAATTTTCAAGAAATTTTCAGGAAATTTTCATTAGAAGGAAATCAAATTGAGTTAAGGGGTATCACAGGGAAACCCAGTAAGGTGATAAGCTCTAATGGCATGAAAACGTTATTGAAAATGGGGAACCAGGGTGTAATTGTAAAACTATGATCACTAGATGTTCAAATATCTAAGCCATATATTCCCCTAGATCTCCAAGGGATCATTGACAAGCATTCCAAAGTATTTGAAGATGTTCCTAGAGGTATTTCACCTACTCAAAATAATGATCATGTTATTCACCTAATTCCTAGGAGTGTTCCTCCTAACATCAGGCCTTACAGATACCCTTATGTTGCTAGTGGGAAAACCCCCCCTATGAATACACTAGGGTTGATAATGTAGGTAGATCAATTAACCATCTAAAATTCAACTACTTCTCTAAATACCCCAAACATACCCAAAAATCATACAAGAAAAGCAAAGATGAGGGAGATCGGGTAACTATACCTCTACTCTGCAGCCCGCGATGATCCCCTCACGCTTGTAAGATTTGTTCACTGCACGCCTCCTCTCAGGGTTGGCCTGCATCCAAATATTGACAAACAAAAAATGAAAAGAATGTTATTCCATATACAAATTAGGGTTAGATGTTATAACATAAACCAATAAAATCATTCAATACACCATGATTTGGGACATGAAAAGTAATTATTTTATTAATAAATAAATGATTATACCTTTACAATCAAATCCGACTACTGCTCCACAAACCTGGTCTGGGATCCTTTTCACCAAGCTCCAAGTGCACCTTTGTATGGATTCTCCTCTCAACCTTATGATCTCTTCTTGGGAAGTGAATGGGTTCTGATGGAGGAAGAAGGGATAATTGGGAAATGCAGAGGCAATTCTCACAAAAGGGTTGCAATGACTTGGGAAAGGAGGGGATGTGAAACGAGAAGAGTTTCACTGTTCTTATGTCTATATGTAAAATGAGACCCAACACCTCTTTTTATATGGGAAAAGGATGGTTATTCAGTTGGATGACGGGCTATAGGTGGTGGATTAGTTGGGAAACTACCAAGTAGCCCGTAATCTTAACGAAATCCTTGCAACTTTTTATTTTTTGCAACTTTTGCAAGTATACATGGGATATAGTGGTGCATCATGCGTACGTACAGGATATGTAGTGGTGCAACAAGAATATGTAAGTGGGCATAAGTGGTGCAGGGTGCGTACATCTTAAAAAAAAATGGTTTTTTAGAAGAGAAACTCAGCAGTGCTTTGGAAAAAAATGCAAGTAAGAGGGCCAAAGGCCATGTATGCATATGTAGATAAATTTAGGGTCATAACATGCCCCCTAATGTGTTATTTTAGAAGAGCATATGATGGCTGAAATACATTACAAAATCTTCACCAATGTATGAAACGAGTGAGCCGGAGACCAAAGTTTGGGAGGTGGCATCTGCAAAATAACAATTGTCTCTCTAAGGTGGGCATACCCATGCTCAGGATGAAATAAATCATGGATGCCAATTAAATACATTGCATATCCATGTCATATAACTATATAAAGTGTAGCCACGAGCAATACATAGTGGATGTATTGAATAAATTTATTCTCATTTAAATAAAAACAATGCGCGCCTAAGTCTAACTGTTGATGTTGTCTCATATCTAATCAAACAATCCTAAATTCTTAAAAGTAATGGAGCCGCCTACTCATTAACGAATCAAATCACTAAAGGTTTCTTTTAAAATATCAGGTTTCGAGGTTTCACGATGCATGAAGGTTCAACATGTAGTATTCAGAAAATCCCGATACATGAATTCATGAAATTGTTTTAAGCATTAAACCAGGTTAATTAAGGATTAAAAATGATTAATGACTAATAAATCTCATCATGATTTCGTGTTTTAGGAATCCTAACATATAACAACTATCAATATCCCGATACCCGAAACCCCAAATTTTTTAAGACTAATCATGATTAATTAAAAGAATTAAACACAATTATAATTAATTAACCACATCGCAATTTTGTGTTTCATAAGTTATAGCTCCAACTGTTGTAGGATCTCCCGAGGTCCGAAATTTCGAAACTTGAATAACGATAAGTACGATTATTTGATGCATTAACAATAATTATATCTTGCTTAATTTGTTGCCTAATGATAACTCAGATATATTCAAATTTCATCTATGCTTTTCCCGAGTATAAACCTCCAAAAAATCAATGACATTAATAAATGGATTTACAACAATCATTCCAATAATATCTTGGGCCACCGCCTAAATCTTAGTCGTTAAGGGAAGTAAACACTCCGTTAGTAAAGGTATCAGTTAATCGATGCAATCAAATGAAAAGGGTTTTGGATTTTGAATTTCATTATGCATTTTTACTGAGCAGTAAGTTTTCTAGCTAAAATGATTTTACACATTTCCTGTGGCAGATAATAGAGTTCAAAGGTCAGATATCATGGTTCCATGAAAAGCACCTAGAATGGATGGTGTAATCTCGAACCAGAACATAGATATCTTCTCAAATACCTTTCCTAGAAGCATAGACACCATAAAATATTGGACACAAGTATTCAATATCCTACAGCATGAATTGGTAAATTGCCCAGACGATTCAAGTGACAATGAGAAGGAAGACCTGTCTACCAAATACAAAACAATTTCCTAGTCAGAGTTACATAGGATAGTGACAAGGCCAATGTTGTTTCCTTACAATGATATGATCGGTTGGGCACTAGAGAATGTGGATATCCCAACCAGAACCATCATAAATTCACAAAAGATCACAGTTGGGTCTTTCCAGCCCGAACATCTACAGGTAATGTACAAATTTTCACCGGTACCCAATTTCATTTATAACGACAGTTCCCTAGCACACTTTAACCTGAAGGAATGTGATCAATATGGAAAAAACTTCACGATTTAATTAAGGACTGGTACTCTCGTCCCAAGAAGTTCAAAGATGACTCTCATGGAATAGATGTAGTTACTGCATTAGAACCTCATATAATGTATATCGCAATGATGATGTGTAGAATCTATGGGAAAGAGAACACAGCCCATTTCTCTCTATCATGGGTGCCTATTATGCACATGGTAGCAAAAGGTTATTCTTTTGATTGGGATAATATACTGTCAGATAACTTGGTCAGGGAAATTACAGAGTATCAATCACTAAAACCCAAAGGGAAACCAACCCAATTTTTGACTTCGGCTTATATCATGAACGTTGTCTGTTTTATGATGCCATTTCCTCTAATGGGTTAGAGTTGGACTCCAAATAGTACTGAACCCATACATACCTATCACGAAGATTTGGGAGGACAAGGAACAAGATTTTTTTTTATGAAATCTACAACTAGGTGGTGGTGCCGATGCACACAGCTATATATGGCCACCCACCTCCTAGCATTTTCGAAAAAAATGTGACTAACCTGGGCAGAATAGCAGACAGGTATATTGAGGAACATTTCTCTTATATAAGGGTTTTTGGTTTTTCAGTTCCTCCATATGATCTACCATAATTTTTACCAAACTGACTAGTGTGTCACGAGGTCACATGACAAACTGTACTCAGTGGAATTAGTAAGGAGCTCAAAGTCATACAAAAAAAGGTATGGCCCTCTTTTCCCCTACATATTGGTACATTTTCTCTACTGGATTTTGGTCACTCGAAAGTGGAGGCCATGCCCTTGGAAGAAATAAAGCTGGTCAACTTTGAATTTAAGAAGCACGATCCATAGAAGGTCATAGGTAATCACATGGCCAGCTGCAACTTGAAAATATATGAACGCAAAGATTCTCCTCAAGACGAAATTTTTCGATGAGTGAGTTCCTATCTAGAGGTCTCAATTAGGGTTCGAGCTCTGTCACCAGATAAAATGATTTAGTTTTACGACTTCTAGAAACACCGAAGTAGTAGCCTCCCTAAAATGTTATAAGGAGGAACCCCGATGTCTCCAACACACAGCAAACAGAGACCCGAATTTCAGAAGAAGTAAGCTCCAGCGGACAGGAAAACCAGGGAATCTTGGAGAAGACTGAGGTGTTGACTCAGAAAGGAAATACCCTGGTGACAAATGTATCAGGTGACCAAGCCAAAGATCAATCAGAGACACTGACAAAGAAGGGAGAAGAAGGGCCATTGTTTACACCAGATAAATCAACTACAAGCATGGATGAAAAATAATCGTCCATTGAAATTGGTAGTCCCATCCAGTTTTTCACACTTTTGCGGTTCACAAGAGGAAACCCCAATGTAGAGGTAATGTTCATAGAAGATGTTACACCCATCTCGACTAAAGAGATACCTTCTTTTGATTTCTTTTTTAGTAAGAAAAGAAAGGTTGTAGTGAAGAGAGAAACACACCAGAGGGAAGGTGCAACTATCAAGAGACACATGGTGCTACTTGATGGAGAGGCTTTGGAGGAGGTAGACTTTGCTGAAGAGGTAGCAAGTTTCACGGGGGCTTTTGCAGCAACTAACCAATTTCCAATCGGAAACTTAAAGGAAATATTGAAGCAGAAAGATCTATTGATAAGTCAATTGCAAAGTCAAATAAAGACTATAGAAAAGAATGTCAGAAATGAGATCAACAAAGGTTTTGACCAGATGAGTGCCAGCGATAGATAGGAAATCTAACAGCTCAAATCTAGTCTCGAGGATATGCACAAGGATGGATAGGAGAGTAGAGGATAGGCCATTCAACAAAGTGAATTGGTGAAGCAACTACAGGCCAAGGGAAAGAGAGGCTACTATAGCTCAAACCACTTTTCAATAAGCAATTATGTCATCGGCTAGAGAAGAAATGTTTGTAGTTCCCAGGTTGTTCTTTTTGTAGTAGGTCAGAGGTGACTTAATATTGAGGACCTGGGAAGCCAACATAGCTGAAAGTAAAGGAATGAATAAGGAAATCAAAGAGGCTTTTGAAGAAGCTTTCCATTCACTAAATAAAGAGTCATTGGGCCTCGGAAAAGATGATCATTCTAAAGTACTAGAACAAGTTGACATAGCTAAGCATCAACTTGACATCAAAACAAGCTTAGAATAAGCTTAGGTTGAAATATTGCAGCTAAAACAGGTCGATATCACTCAGATAGGTAGATGGATGGTGAAACCTAATTTGCAGCTACAGGCAATGACTTCAGAAGACAAAAGAATGGAAGACAGATTTCCACAATTGGAAAAGAAATTGTATATTTTTTAGGCAAAGGATGTGACAGGACCCTCCAGACTAATAGCATAACTTGTAAGCAGGTGTGTTGAATGTATTGAGCGAGGAAAAGGAAGTACCTCCAAGAACCAATGAGGTAACATGTGCACAACATATATGCAGGTCATGATTAAAGACTATCTGTGTCCAAGCTGGAAACAGGAAAGGAAAATGCATCTTCCAGGATGAGAAAGAAACAGAGGAGAAACAAGTGAAGCGTTCCAAATTTCCCATTATGTAAACATTACTATTTAGAAATAAGGAGAATTCCAACCGCTTAGGGTTGAGAATATTTTGTATAAATACATGTTCAAAAGAATGAACAAAGGCTACTTCTTGCTAGACAGTAACTAAGAAAACTCATCCTTTGTGAGTATTAATACAAGTGCAGACAGGGATGCCCAATTTTGTGTTGTTTGAGCTATGTGATTCTCTTGTATTCCATATTTCCAGTTTTATATATGATGCTCCTTGACATGTGAATTATTACAATTTAGTACAACATCTATTGTGATTACATTTCATTTAGTTATTTGATAAACCATCAGTTTTTCCTCTATATTTGTTATTAGCAAATACAAAACCTGCAAGTTATTTGGAATACTACATTATATATCCTTTTAGTAGTGCATTCCATTTTTCTTCTACTATAAACAGGCTAATATTCTTCTGTCATTGATGCCTTAACTTGTTTAATAGTTTTGCAAATTTCTCCCTCACCACTCTTTTTGATAAATTGACTCAAACGATGAAACACGGCCTATGTTTTGTTCAGTTATTAATTTCATTTGAGGATTTACTTCTTACATACTAACGGAAGAAAAATCACTTTAAAGAAAACCTTCCGTTATTCCTAATTCCTGACATTATACTTTGATCCTTAATTTTAATCTCAGGAACAACATATTTTTGGCGCCATTGTCAGGGACGGAGAAACAAAGTTACTTTTCCCTGGGAGAATGGCATGGTAAGTTTCTCTCTTTGATAGTGAACAAATATTGAATACATTATTAAGGATAATTTTTATTTTTCACTTGGCAACTCCACCACTAATAAACTGGCATTCAGTTGAAGCAATACTAGAAATAATCCATACGATAAGCAGAATTTGCATGTATCCGACTCTGTAAAAATTCTAAAACCAAGGGGATACCTTAAGAAGACATATGAATCTACAAGTAAGGTTTACCAACCTAAACCCTCACAGTCTCTTTCTAAGGTTCCATTTGAAAAACTAAATTAGCAAGAAGTTTCTGCCCAAATCCATTTCGGAGAAACATCAAATTATGCATGTAAAGCTAAAGTCATAAACCCCAAGTTGGTTTTACCCGAAATAAAATCCGAGACCGTTTCCACTGACCTCTTTACTAGTAAAGGTAAAGGACCCATCTCGAAACCCGCTTTCATTGAAATTCCACTGGTACCTAAAGTAAAATTTCCAGCTCCCCGAAGATTTCAAGAGTATATCCTATACTCTGACTCGACTCTTATTGGTTCTCCCATTTATATATCTTGTAAATTCGAAGAACCCAGTCCTCATTTCCATGTTCCCTCCTTTTTAGATTTTTTGTCTCCTAATGGTCAGTCTCCTAAACCTCTTTTGCTTCATCCTGAAGTAGTCGAAAGGTCACTACACATATTTGAAAACCCTCTCTATAATCTTCAAGTTCCATCCCCTAGATTATCAATGGTTGCAGTCGGAGGAGGTGGTGTCAAAGGTGGTGCAGGAGGTGGTGTCGAAGGCGGTGGCAGAGGGGGAGGAGGACATGGTGATAGATGATGAGGAGGAGGAGGTCAAGGACCATCCCCACCTCCTAGAATTTTTTCTAAAGTAGTTTCTAGGTATTCTCCTTTAGTCCTTCTAGTTCCCCTCCACGATTTACCTGGAAACTATATGAAAAACCTGCCAAAGTTCACTGTAGAGGGAGACTTAACTTTCACTAAACATATATTTTTTTCGATCAATTCGTCGATATCATTGGCCTTGAGCACGAAGATGTTTATTCAAGGCTCCTAGTTCAAACCTTCGAAGGATAGGTGAGAACCTGATTCCCAGAGTTGTCAGCAGGTTCTATAGGGGCATATGATGAGTTAGAAAATGCCTTTGTTAGAAAATGGGGGCAGAGGAAAGATCATATTTATTTTTAACTGAGTTCATATCTTTAAGAAAGAAAAATTCCGAGACAGTTCTTGAATTCACTTAGAGATTTAATAAGCTATATAACAAGATTCCAGTTGAGGTTAAACCTTCCCAACCTGCAGCAAAGGTGACTTTCGTTGGGGCTTTTGAGCCCGATTTTTCCCTATTGTTGAGGGAAAGAAGATCTTTCGACCTCACTAGAATGCAGGACGATATTGTAGAAATTGAGTCAAATATGATGGCATCGGGGAAGTTAAAATCTAAAACCGAAATGGGAAATAAAGATACCAAACAATTCAGAGAACAAGCAGGGTCCTCCGAATCTGGGAGGTCTGCGGAAGATAAAATGGATGATATGGAAAAAATGATCAAAGAATTATCAAACAAAATTTTGAAAATGGAACTGAATCAATCTAAAGCGGATCAATTCACTAGAAAATATTTCAAAAGAAATACTAACACTCAAACACAACAAAGACAAATAAAAAATGAAGATCAAAAGATTCCAACCCCCTTTAAAAACAAAAATTTTATAGGAGGAGATGACATGCGAAAATTTGAGGAGTTAGAGGAAGATATGAATAATCTTGGCGATGATTGTCAAGAACCTTATTTGATGAGACAAGATTATGAAAGGTCTCTAAATGCATAATACTTGTCTAATAACAATGATAGCATAAATATTACAGAAGATTCTACTTATCAAGGAATCACCGACAATATAATGGCTGAGCTCCAACAAAAGTATAATTTGAGGCCTAAAGATAGAAATATCACAACTTCCCAACCGAAGAAAATCTTGCCGAGAAGTAAAGATAATGAGGTAGCTCAACCGTCAATTGAAACACAGACTGCCAAAACAAAAATAGCTGAAACACATAATGCCAAAACAAAAGAAGTTGAAACAAAAGCAACACAAACCAATAAATCAGAAAGAAAGGAGATAGAAATCCCCACCAGAGAAGCTGAGAAGACAACGGGTAATTTCAATCTAGAAAACAAGATTAATAAGATCAAGATCCATGTACCTCTAGTTGAATTGGCAAAAAACCCTGCATATAGAAAACAGATTGCTAGAATGATAAATTTTTCTGATGTCGAAATTCATGCAGATGTTATAAATTTAGAAAATGATAAACCGAATATAATGTTTGGTCTGCATTTTGAAAATGCCAGAGATTCTATCGCTCCTTTCTACATTACACTGACTGTGCATGATCATTTTCTCCATAAATGCATGTTGGATTCAGGAGCCTCCCACAATGTGATGCCCAAAGCTATTATGGATCGACTTGGCCTCGAAATCACTAGACCATACAGAGATATTTATTATTTTGATTCGAGAAAATTTAAATGTATGGGTATGATTAAAGATTTAGTGGTTAATCTTACACAGATTCTGGTAAAAAGTGTTCTGATGGATATGGTTGTTGTTGATATCCCTCCAAAGTATGGCATGCTATTATCCAGGTCTTGGGGTACCAAACTCGGAGGATCCCTTCAACTCGACATGACATATGCCACAATACCGATCTTCGGTGGACAATTTACCTACTTGTACAAATAAACAAGGTTGGCATATACAGTAAGTGACCCATTGAATCCCAATAATTACCCTGTTTATGTCGTAGAGAAGGATTTAGGATACTGTATTTTATCGATTGATGATGATTTAGATGAATGTATAAAAGGAAATTGTACAGAAAAAGAAAAAATATAAAAGACAAATAAAAATGTAAATAGTACTAGAGTTTGGAAAATGTATTTCAATGGTTCTTCATCATGTGAAGGAGAAGGAATTGGAGTGTTGTTTGTGGCACCTGGAGATGCGTTTATTATTCCCTTCTCTTACATATTACAGTGGGATATCGATTACACCAATAATGTATGTGAATATGAAGCCCTGGTCTTGGGATTAGAGGCTGCCAGGAAGCTGAAAATTGAAAACCTGATAGTTTATGGCGATGTGGAATTGATTGTAGAATAGATAAAGAAACAGTACCAGGCCAAACACCTAAGGTTGATATCCTATAGAAATTGTGCCTGGGATTTGATTGATAATTTTTTCTCATCGTTCAATATTCACCACATCCCCAGAACAGAAAATCAATAGGCATATTCCTTGGCCAAAGTCGTTGCGACGTTTGTACCTCCTACTATCCTCAAAATAAAATATCACATAGAAATCAGGCACTGACCATCAATACCAAACAATGTACAACACTGGTAGGTTTTCGAAGATGATGAGAAAATTAGACAATTCTTAGAAATGGTGGACGAATTTGCTAAAACACATATTGATCAGGAAGATCAGAATGATCCTGCTTGGATTATGCAGGAAGGTGAAGATTCGCAGGAGTTCTGAGATAAGATCGCTAATCACCGCATGATGATACTAGAAAATAATCATGTCCCTAAAGTTTTGATCCCTTTGGAAATATTATTTGATCATGATGACATTCCCTTAAAGTCTACTTTGCAGCCTCAACCTAAAGAGGTTGAAGACTGTGATATAGGCACCAAGGAAACTCCTAAGCTGGTAAAAATATCTAAATACCTTCCTCCTGAAATAAAAAGAAAATATGTTGATTTGATCAAGTAGTACAAGGATGTTTTTTCCTGGTCCTATGATGAATTAAGAACTTATGATACCACCGTAATCAAACAAATAATTCCTCTGAAGTAGGGTGTTAAACCATTCAAGCAGAAGCTCAAACAAATAAATCCTATACTACTACCTATGATAGAAAGAGAGGTAAAGAAACTCCTAGATGCCAAGATCATTTTTCCACTCAGGTACTCTGATTGGGTAGCTAATCTAGTTCCGATCAAGAAGAAAAACGGTGAATTCAAACTGTGCGTAGATTTCAGAAATTTAAACAGATCATCACTCAAAGATAATTATCCATTGTCTAAGATAGATCACATATTAGAAAGGGTGGTTGGAGCAAATAGAATGTCCATGATTGATGGAATTTCAGGCTATAATCAAATTGCAGTCCATGAGGATGATAAAGAGAAAACTGCGTTCACCACCCCATGGGGTACCTTTATGTATGATAAAATGACATTCAATTTAATGAACACAGGAGCCACTTTTCAATGAGCTATGGACATTTCCTTTTTCGGCGAAAGAGATAAGTTCATTTTCATTTATATTGATGATCTAACTGTGTTTTCTAAGTCTGATGCATAGCACCTATTGCATGTCAAAAAGAGGTTTGAGAAATGTCGAAAATTTGGTTTGTCTTTGAATCCCAAGAAATCACATTTTGCAGTGTAGGAAGGTAAACTCTTCGGCCATATAGTATCTAGGGATGGAATTAAAATTGACCCAAAAAGGGTCAAAGCTATAGATACTATAAATATTCCTAGGAATAGAAAGGAGATCTAGACATTTTTAGGGAAAATTATTTTTTTAAGAAGATTTATCCCAAACTTCGTTGAAATTGTAAAATTGATTACAGATATGCTCAAGAAGGATAGCGAGGTCAAGTGGAAAACTGAAGCCAAAGCATCATTCAAACGTATCAAGAGGGTTATAGTTGAAGCACCGGTACTGGCAAACCCATATTATATGAAAGAATTATTGATTTTCTCATTTGCCTCTGAACACACTATTGCGGTTGTGCTCTTACAAAAGAATGATGAGGGTTTCGAGCAGCCAATCACATTTTTTAGCAAAAGTCTCAAAGATGTTGAACTAAAATATGATATATTGGAAAAACAAACATACGCGATGGTGAAAGCCCTCAAAGATTTCAGAACTTATGTGCTCCATTCTAAGATCTTCGCTTATGTACCAACCAATGTTGTCAAGGATATATTAGTTCAGCCAGATAGTGATGGTAAAAGGGGAAGATGGTTAGCCAAAATTCAGGACTCTGACCTGGAAGTAAAACCAACCAAACTTGTCAAAGGTCAGGGCTTGGCTAAACTGTTAGCTGAATCAAATTTCAGATCACTTGGAACAAATCATCTGCAAGAGTACGAAGGATTTCTAGATATAAACGAATTTGATGTTACTATACCCGCAACCGAAATTCAAGAAAAATACTCTTCCACAACTTGGTATAGCGACATAGTTTCGTATCTACTGACTCTTCAATGCCCGAGCGACCTGACTCCTTCTAAAGCTAGAATTTTGAAGTTACACGTAGTAAAATATTGTATCATAGATAGTTAACTATATTGGAAGCATCCTCTGGGTTTCTTACTAAGTTGTTTAGTAGAATAAAAAATGGAGAAGGTCATAAATGAGTTTCACAAAGGAGTGTGTGGAGGACATTACACATGGAGAGAAACAGCCTACAAAATCCCAAGAGTTGGATATTATTGGCTGAAATTATTCACTGATGTAAATGATAAAGTCAGATCTTGTAACCCCTGTCAATTATTTGTAGGCAAGGAGAAGATTCCCACATACCCTTGGTCCCAGTTAAAACTGAAGCTCTGTTTCAGCAATGGGATTTGGATTTCATCGGTGAAATAAATCCACATTCAAGTGCACAACATAAGTGGATTCTGACCGCTACCAAATATTTTACTAAGTGGGTAGAAGCCATTTCGAAGCGAAATGCAACAGACGTAGTAGTGATCAGTTTATTGGAAGAGAACATTTTATCAAGATTTGGTTGTACTTGGAAGATAGTTACCGATAATGCTCAATATTTCAAATCCATAGCCATGATAAGTTTTTGTCAAAAATACAAAATTGTACTAGGAAATTCTACTTCCTACTATCCTTGGGGAAATGGACTAGCCGAGTCCTCGAATAATCACTTGATCACCATAGTTAAAAAAGTGTTGACCAAAAATAAGAAAGCCTGACATGTACATTTGAAATATGCTTTATGGGCTAACAGAATAGGCACTAAAAGATCAATCAGAATGTCCCTGTTTCAGGTGGTATATGGTACTGGTGTTTTTCTACCCATAAATCTTGTGCTTCCCATAATGAAACTCTGGAAAGACTCAAAATAAGAGCCAAATGACATAACCAGAGGAATAAATCGATTGATTGAAGTCCAGCAAAATAGGGTTGAAGTGGATGAGAAACTCCAGAAATATCAAGATAACATGAAAGCTCTGTTTGACTAGAAAGCTAAAGATAGCAAATTTCTCCCTGGTGATTTGATTTTAAAGTGGGAGGCTAGGAAAGAATATGCGTGAAAGCATGATAATTTTGACCAGATCTGGTGTGGACCGTACAAAATTACAACTTATGAAGGAAAGAATGCATTTTTGTTAGAAAATCTTGACGGAAAGATCTTTAATGCCCCTATCAATGGGATTTACCTCAATAATTTCATGCATTAATACAATTCCAAACTCTCATTGTACATATCGGTTTGATTTTCATATTTTTGTTTACAATTTTCCATTTATTCAGTAAGTTTTGTTTTTTTCACTGTAAATAAAAACAGGTTGGTTGATTTCATAAAAAATCAAAATATAAAAATAAGTAACAAGTATGGTTCCAATATACAGGAATTCTTGAAAACTCTCATGTTCATTTCATTGCAGGATATTGGTTGATAACCGAGAGATGATCTATAGAATAAATCGATACTCGCATTGAATTTCTCTCGAAACAGATGATAAACAAATAGTTTTCTTGGATGAAATATAGATAAAATTTGAGGTATGAACTTCTACCCTACTGGCTCAAGTCAACATTTTCAAGGAGGTATCAATAAATACGACAAAAGTCTCATATGTACTAATATTTTCATCTAATTTACAATCATAGGAATATAAAATTACGGCTTAATTATCAAGTTTTCCCTCTAGATTAAAAAAAAAAAAAAAAACATAAAAAGAAAGTTAGCAATAAAAAGACCTTAAGAAGGAATTCAAGAATCAATAAACAAGTTTGCATAGGAACAACTGAACACACAACAGAACATCTGGATCCTTATTCTGTCTTTCTTTCTTATCCTCAAGCTATTTTTCCTACGATTCTGAACATCTCTTCCTGGTCTTCAAGGAGGAAAAAAGACTTCGCCTTAACTCTGAAAACTTAAAAAAAAGTCTTCAAAACGAGAATAGGCAAAAAATCCTAGTGATACTCCTGACTTTAACTGAAATACAAAGTATGTTTGGGCTAATACTAACTAATTTATCCCTTTTAGAAGATTTAAACTGATTAGCTTCACTCAAGGAAAGTCCCTGGAAAATAAAGCTTCCCATTAAAAACTTCCCTGTAGGTGAAGGTGTTTTGAAAGTTAGAAGAGGATTAGTCCAGAGTAATCAAAGTGAGTTAACAGACCTCTATTGTTAAATATAAATAGATTCCATCCCTGGTATATTATATTATATACAAATTGATTGCCTCCACTTAATGTTTTAAAAATATAAGACAGATGGTGAAAGGAAATTCATAAAATGATTGCCCCCATCTAGTCCAAAAAAGAGATGATGAAATGAAATTCATAAAATGATTTCCCTCATCTCAGCATTTAAATGAAAAGTTACTAATTGAAGTGGTGAAATGAAATTCAATTGGGGAATTAGATAACTTCACCGGGGTACTGAACAGGCTTGTTGGCAGTGAAGTAATGTCTATGATATCTACAAGGCTGTTATACATGTATTATAATACACTCTGGTAACTAGTTCTTTTTCTGACTAGATATACATTCTAAGCCAATATGGGACTCCCTATTCAAAACATTAAAATTACTTTACCTTGATGAGAACAAAATCAAACAGAGTCTGATAGATCGATTAAGGTTGTTTTGATTATTTCAGCAAATCTTAAATTAGTTTTAAGAAAAAGAAGTTTCTTAAGCCTAAACTCAAGATCGATGAATGGTTAAGTTTTGAAAGTTTTCAGAGATATCAACGAAGTCCAAAGTCCTTATGGATGTCCTCTTTCAGAGTGTGTTTCACAAAAATGCAATAATGACTCTATTTACCCAATAAAGGCACTTGGTCTATTGTTCTTCTTGCACCGCAAGGAGACGATATCCCTAGGTGGATCCTATGTTGGAACACACACACACACACACACACACACATATATATAAATTTTAGACTTTAAATAAATTTATTCTTGTTTAAATAAAAACAACGCCCGCCTGAGTCTAACCATTGATGATGTCTCACATCTAATCAAACGATCCTAAATTCTTAAAAGTAATGGAGCTGCCTACTCACTAATAAATCAAATCACTAAAGGTTTCTTTCGAAATATCGGGTTTTGGGGTTTCACGATGCATGAAGGTTCAACATGTAGTATTCAAAAAATCCTGATACCCGAATTCACGAAATTGTTTTAAGCATTAAACCAGGTTAATTAAGGATTAAAAATTATTAATGACTAACAAATCTCATCACAATTTCGCATTTTGAGAATCCTAACATATAACAATTATCAATATCCTGATACCCGAAACCCCGAAAATTTTAAGACTAATCACGATTAATTAAAAGAATTAAACATGATTATAATTAATTAACCACATCGCAATTTCATGTTTCATAAGTTATAGCTCCAACTGTTATAGGATCTCCCGAGGTCCGAAATTCTAAAACTTGATTAACGATAAGTACAATTAGCTGATGCATTAACAATACTTATATCTTAATTAATCTATCACCTAATGATAACTCAGATATATTCAAATTTAATTTGTTCTTTTCCCGAGTATAAACCTCCAAAAAATCAATGACATTAATAAATGGACTTACGACAATCATTCCAATAATATCTTGGGTCACCACCTAAATCTTAGTCATTAAGGGAAGTAAATGTTTCGTCAATAAAGGTATCGGTTAATTGATGCAATCAAATGAAAAGGGTTTTGGATTTCAAATTTCATTGTGCATTTTTACTAAGAAGTAAGTTTTCCAACTAAAATGATTTTACACATTTCCTGTGGTAGATAACAGAGTTCAGAGGTTAGATATCATCGCTCCACGAAAAGTGCCTATAACGGTTGGCGAAATCTCAAACTAGAACACAGATATCCTCTCAGATACGTCGCCCAGAAGCATAGACACCATAAAATCCTGGACACAAGTATTCAATATCCTACAACATGAATTGGTAAATTGCCTGGACGATTCAAGTGACAATGAGAATGAAGACCTGTCTACCAAATACAAAACAATTGCCTAGTCAGAGTTACATAGGATAGTGACAAGGCCAAGGCTCTTGCCTTACAACGATATGATCGGTTAGGCACTGGAGAATGTGGATATCCCAACCAGAACCATCATAAATTCACAAAATATCGTAGTTGGGTCTTTCCGGCCCAAACATCTATAGATAATGTACAAATTCTTGTCAATACCCAATTTCATTTATAACGCTAGTTTCCTAGCAGACTTTAACCTGAAGGAATGTGATCAATATGGAAAAAACCTTTTGGATTTAATTAAGGAATGGTACTCTCATCCTGAGAAATTCAGATCTAACTCTCATGGCATATATGCAATTGCTGCATTAGAACCTCATATAATATATATCTCTATGATGATGTGTAGACTCTATGAGAAAGAGAACACAACCCATTTCTCTCTACAATGCGTGCCCATTATGCACACAGTAGTAGAAGGTTATTCTTTTGATTGGGCTAAGATACTGTTGGATAACTTGGTCAAGGAAATTACAGGGTATCAATCACTAAAAGCCAAAGGGAAACCAACCCAATTTTTCATGTCGGCTTATATCATGGACGTTGTCTATTTTATGATGCCATTTCCTCTAATGGGCTGGAGATGGACTCCAAATAGTACTGAACTCATACATACCTATCATTCGAAGCTTTGGGAGGACAAGGAAAAATATTTCTTTTATGAAATATGCAATTGGGTGGTGGTGTCGATGCACATAGCTATATATGGCTACCCACCTCCCATAATTTTTGAC
The DNA here is from genome assembly GCA_010110895.2 of Picea sitchensis. Classification (NCBI taxonomy): domain Eukaryota; kingdom Viridiplantae; phylum Streptophyta; class Pinopsida; order Pinales; family Pinaceae; genus Picea; species Picea sitchensis. The sequence continues at coordinate 32,400 of SNQJ01S0012987.1, forward strand.
AAAATTGTGACTAACATGGGCAGAATAACAGACTGGTATATTGAGGAACATTTCCCTTATATAAGGGTTTTTGGTTGTTTAGTTCCTCCATATGCTCTCCCGCAATTTTTACCAGACCGACTAGTGTGCCGTGAGGTCGCACGACAAACTGTACTTGGTGGGATTAGTAAGGAGCTCAAAGCCATACAAAAAAAGGTATGGCCCTCTTTTCCCCTGTAGATTGGTACATTTTCTCTACTAGATTTTGGTCACTCAAAAGTGGAGGTTGTGGCCTTGGAATAAATAAAGTTGGTCAACATTGAATTCAAGAAGCACGATCCACGGAATGTCATAGGTAATCACATGGCCAGCTGCAACTTGAAAAGGTATGAACATGAAGATTCTCCTCAAGACAAAATTTTCTAAGGAGCGAGGTCCTATCCAAAGATATTGAGTCGGGTTTGAGCTCTATTACCAGATAAAATGATTGAGTTTTATGACTTCCAGAGACACCTAATAAGTAGCCTCCCTAAAGTGTTACAAGGAGGAACCCAGACGTCTCCAGCTACACAGCAAATGGAGACTCGGAGTTCAGAAACAGTAAGCTCCAATAGAAAATAAAACCGAGGAAGCTTGAAGAAGACTGAGGTGTCGACTTAGAAATGAAATACCCTGGCGACAAATGTATCAGGTGACCAAGCCAAAGATCAAGCAGAGACAATGACAAATAAGGGAGAATAGTGGCCACTATTTACACCAGATAAATCAACTACAGACACGGTCGGAAAACAGTTGTCCACCCAAATCGGTAGTCCCATCCAGTTTGTCACACCGTTGTAGTTCACAAGAGGAAATCCCAATGCATAGGTAATGTTCATAGAAGATCTTACACTCATCTTGACTAAAGATATAACTTATTCTGATTTCTTTTTTAGTAACAAAAGAAAGGTTGTAGTGAAGAGAGAAACGCACTTGAGGGAAGCTGCAACTGTCAAGAGACACAAGGTGCTACTTGATGGATATGCTTTGAAGGAGGTAGACTTTTTTGAAGAGGTAGGAGGTTCGCTGGGGGATTTTGCAATAGCCAAGCAATTTTTGGTCGGAAACTTAAAGGAAATATTGAAGCAAAAAGAGCTACTAATAAGTCAATTGCAAAGTCAAATAAAGACTATAGAAAAGAATGTTAGGAATGAGATCAACAAAGGTTTTGAGCAGATGAGAGCCAACGATAGAAAAGAAATCCAACAGCTCAAATTTAGTCTCGAGGAGATGCACAAGGGTGTATAGGCGAGTAGAGAACAGACCATTCAGCAAAGTGAATTGGTGAAGCAACTACAGGCCAAGGGAAAGAGAGGCTACTGAAACTCAGACCACTTTTCAAGAAGCGGTTGTGTCATTGGCTAGAGAATAAATGTATGTAGTTCCCAGGTTGTCTGTTTCAGAGCAGGTCATAGGTAACATAATATTGAAGACCTAGGAAGCCAACATAGCCGAAAATAAAAGAACGTCTAAGGAAATCAAAGAGGCTTGTGAAGAATCTTTTCACTCACTAAATAAAGAGTCATTGGGCCTCTAAAAAGATGATCATTCTAAAGTACTGGGAAAATTTTACATAGCTAAGCATCAACTTGACATCAAAACAATATTAGAAGAAGCTCAGGTTGAAATATCGCAGCTAAAACTAGTCGATATCATTCAAATAGATAGATGGTTGGTGAAACCTAATTTGCAGCTACAGGAAATGACTTCATAAGAAAAGAGAATGGAATACAAATTTCCACAATTGGAAAATAAATTGTATATTTTTGAGGAAAAGGATGTGACAGAACCCTCCAGACTAATAGCACAATTTGTAAGTAGGTGTGTCGAATGTATTGAGCGAGGAAAAGGTAGTACCTCCAAGAACTGATGAGGTAATCTGTGCACAACATCTATACAGGTCATGATTAGAGACTATCTATGTCTGAGCTAGAAACAGTAAAGGAAAATGCCTCTACCAGCATGAGAAAGTGACAGAGGAGAAACAAGCAAAGTGTTCCAAATTTCCCATTTTGTAAACATTACTATTTAGAAATAAGGAGAATTCCAACCGCTTAGGGTTGAGAATCTTTTGTATAAATACATATTCAAAATAATGAACAAAGGATTCTTCCTGCCGGACTGTAACTAAGAAAACACATCCTTTGTGAGTATTAATACAAGTGCAGACAGGGATTCCCAATTTTGTGTTGTTTGAGTTATGTGATTCTCTTGTATTCCATATTTCCATTTTTCTATATGCTTCTCCTTGACAAGTGAATGATTACAATTTTGTACGACATCTACTGTAATTACATTTCATTTAGTTATTTGATAAACCAACCGTTTTTCCTCTGTATTTGTTGTCAACAAATACAAGACCTGCAAGTTATTTGGATTACTACATATTATATCCTTTCAGGAGTGCATTCCATTTTTCTTCTAGTATAAACAGGCTAAGATTCTTCTATCATTGATGCCTTAACTTGTTTAATAGTTTTGCAAATTTCTCCCTCACCACTCTTTTTGATAAATTGACTCAAACGATGAAACGTGGCATCTATTTTGTTCAGTTATTAATTTCATTTGAGGAATTACTTCTTACATACTAACAAAAGAAAAATCACTTTAAAACAAACCTTCCTTTATTCCTGATTCTTGACATTATACTTTGAGCCTTAAGTTTAATCTCAGGAACAACAACTCGAGCAAAAACTTCAAGGTATTCAAAACATATCTATGAGTACGGTGTGAGTGTATGACGTCACTACCCAGAGGTCTTTGACGGATCATCGAGAAAAGACAAGAGGATCTTGATGATCAAGAAGAAAACTTCTCTGATTTTGAATCAAGACTTGACTGGACTTTTAGGATGGCTGACTCATGAGGTCAAGAGACAAACTATAGAAAGATCGACTCAGGTTGGGTGAAACTTCCCTTGGACAAAAGCACGAAAGATGATCAGACTCAGGCAACATGACATTGACATAAGTTCGTGATGCAGGAGGCAACACAAACTCTCCATGTGTTTGGAAGAGTAACCAAATAGAGGAGGACACAACTCTATGTAGAGAGAACAACTTCCTAAGGTCATACTAGATCCCAATTCTTGATGAACAATTGTAAGGATGTGCTTTGTCCAATGGAGACTCATTGTGCTTCCAAAAAAGAATATATATTTCCCATCCCCTCTTTTTGGGTTTTTTTTTTTTTTGACCTTTTCAATTTTTAAAGAGCTTGAAAAACAATAAAATAATGCTACATTACAAAGGAGGAACGAGGGTCGCAAGCAAGAATACTAGTTCCAAGCGCAAGGAACACACTAATGTTCAGAGAAAGGAGACATGTGCCGGAAAAGGACACTCAAGGAAAATTCCTCCATGGGTCAAGGTGTCAGGTCACAAAGGCAAAGTTCTACAAGGCTTGCATATAAGGCATGCTTCAAAGGTTCATTTGAGAGCAACATGGAGTTGACATTAGTCCAAAGACATAGAGATGAAAATGTGATTAGAAAGACACAATGAAACCCCCTTAAACATATTTTTAACGAGCCCAGAGAAGGTAATATTAGTATTTTTTTTCACGTTTAGAGAGTCTGAAAAAATGTAAAAGAAGACTCCAATGAGTACCTTTTTCGAAGATAGTCTAGTCGATTCAAAAAAGGGGTAAACTAGCACCGAAAATACATCTATTCAAAACCATTTTAACGAGTGTGACAAAGACAAGATCACTCGACAATATTTTCAATTTTAAGGAGTCTGAAAGGAGCTTAACTATGGACTCACATCCTTTTTCTTATTTTAGTGCCCTTAGTTTGAAAAAGTATAAAAGTTACTGAGGAGAACTCTCCCGGTGAGACGAATCTCCCGAGGCGTACCTTTTTCCTCCATAATCTACAAGCCATAAAAATGGGTAAACTCATGCCAGTATATGTTCTTTTGGACCAATTTAACGAGTGTGAAGGATCAAGGTCACTCGACGATCTTTTCAATTTTAGTGAGTTTGAAAAGATCTTAACTATGGACTCTGTGGGGGTTCCTTTTTTGTAAGTAATCTCCAAGGCCCGAAAAAGGTGATAAACCAAAACCAAGAAGAATGTTCCTTTTTCGTAAATTTAGTCCCTCAAGCCCGAAAAAGGGTTAAACTTATACTTGAGAATACTCTTCTAGCGAAACTAAGTTCCTAGAGTACACCTTTGTTTATACAATTGACCATCCTAACCGAAAAAAGGGTAAACTATTGCGGGAAAGAAGTACCTTCAAATTTGATTTTGGCAAGCGTGAAGGGAAACAAGATTGCTCAGAAATCTTTTCATGTTTAGAGACTTAAAGAAGACTCCAAAAGGTTACTTTTCTCAGCTGATCTAGACAAGATCGAAAAGCATAAATGCAGTCTCGTCGGATGTTTCTTTTGGATTTCAAAGCGAGCTTGAAAGGTAACAAAGTATCCTAATTTTTGGGAGTGCCGAGGGTGAGGCCAAGATTCGTAATCATGACAGGACTAACAAGGACTCCCGAGCCTATAGTCATTACAGATAGTGTGGACGCCAAAATGCAACAAGAATCTATCTAGGGCATCCATGTAATGGTAGGCTCTACCACCTAATCATGACACTTATAAAGGAACAATGATAGTTCTGTGTCGCAATTCGGTGGGATTGATCCTATGGAAAAGAGGAAAAGTCAATGAGATGCAGAAAGTGGAGGTGAAATCCCAACTTATATGCAAAAAGTTGAAAAAATGACTTTTGACCAAAGGACCTTGAAAGTGACCCATCTCCCAAAAAGTCACCAAACCAAAGAAAAGTGTATCATAACATCCATAAGAAACTTGAGAATGGAATTAAATGATTTCCAAGCCAGAAAAAACGACAAAGGGGGTAAAAAAAGTGGCAAAAAGGGCCAAAAAATTCTATAAATAGAGGCTAACAACTCATTTTCACCATTGCATTTTGAAAATTGACCAAAAGGTAAAAAATCTCCTTTGCTAAAGAAGTTGATTTTGGGAGCTTCAGAGGATGAAACGAAATTCCGCTCAGACCAAGTAAGTACAAACTCATCCCTCTTGCATTTCCATTCTTCCTTTTTTCTTTTTTCTTTTTTTTGAGGGGGCACGCTCCCCTAAAAAGGACAACCCTCCATGTACGTGGGTTGTCCAAGGACAACCCGCATATGTACGTAGACAAAAAATAGTCTACTAATATACATATGCGACTGTGGCCAAAACATCCCGCATACACCCTCAAAAGGCTTGAAAAAAAAGAATGCAAGAGCTAACTCCCTTTTGAACTGCCATGGAACATGATGTATGTTCACTAGAAGGAGAGGGAACACAAGGATATTAATATACTGGTCGATGAGGACCATGCTGCCATTGTCGCATTGAAACAATGTAGGTTGTGGAAGTTCTTTCAGTGTTTGTTTATAAGGGCACTACCTAGGTTACTGAACACCCTGGTTGACTATTGCCATCTGGATGCAGAGGCATTCATGATAGAGGAGAAGTTGTTGACTCCAATGACTGAGGACATAAACTTCTTGACTGGCCTCTCGAGGAGAGGGGAACCAGTCATTCTGCGTACCTTTTCCCCTGGGATTTTCAACATTGATGATTACATCAGGATGTATTGTGAGGTCGACACTGAGAAGGTAGGTTCTCAAGTTCCCATTCACAAGATCACCAGTTTGACATTGAAGGTGATCTTACTACTTATTGGGTGGATCACTAGATCTGTATCACTTCACCAGGCTTCCCGGGTGCACATGCATTGTGCTATTCAGTGCCAAGAGGAACATATCTATGACTGGAGTACGACCATGATCACATGCATGAAGAAGAAACTGACAGAGTTTTGAGAGCGTAGAAACAAGAACTTCGGGTTTGGCATCATCCTATCCTCATTCTTTTTTGAGAGGGTGCCCAGTCTAAGTCCCATGGATATTGTATGGGGTCATGTGGCCTCCTTCCCAATAGTGTGTAGATGGGTAGCACTGCTACCATGACAGGGAGGAGGGAGGACCATATAGGCCTTCGACGACAAATTCTTCGAATGGTGGGCATGGAAGATTTTATCTATAGAGGACTACCCCTCTGCCATAATCAACTTCTCTAGAGATCCAGACATGCCCGTACCTCCCGGAGAGGGGCAAGGAGAGATGGGTACATGTTTTTAAATTTATTTAATTTTTAATTTCTTTTATATATATCATTTGTATATGCATCAGAGTACTAACATCTATGTATCTATTATGTACATATGTGGCACCAGTGCGCCTGATGGACTTCACGAGGACTCGACAACGTCCTTGACCAGAGGCGGGAGCAACAACAGTCGGTGGACCAGTAGCTGCAGGGGGACCTCCAGCCGGAGAGGCTGAGAGAGTATTGAGGCATGTGGAGTGCAACCTCACCATGCTAACTCAGACAATTCCTATGGCTGAGATCGAGTATATCCCACCTTCCATGTAGCCTCATGTAGTGGGGGTGCCATGGACTTGGGTCCAGCTTTTTCAATGTTTGGCCAATGTCGTTGTTCACGACGGTAGGGCCAATAGGCCTTGAGCTTAGATAGGCTAGACCATTATGTGTCGAGGGAACCTTTTGTATATTTTTGAGGGAATAATCCCTGTGATGTATACTGAACCTTATTGTTTGAGGCATTCATTCCCACCTATGTACTATGATATTTTGAGATATATATATTTACATCTTTATTCATCTTATGGATCACAATTTTACAAATGTATGTACATGTGTATGTGTGTGAAACATGCCAATCTAATACTTGATTAGCTAGAGTATCTTTCATTTGATTTAATCTCCTAAGAACATGGATATACATAATGTAATCAAAGTAATGTTCTAAGAGACGTACCCTAAGGAAACGTTGGTGTAAAGTAGGATCATATATGTTGTAAAATCCATTTAACTGGGACACAACCTACTGAGCATCTAAGTAGACCTGGAGGTGAAAACTTCCATGCGATGAAGCATCACAAAGCAACTCTATCATTGTGTTGTACTCGGTGACATTGTTTGTGGCGTCACCTAGACAGATACCTCCGAAAGATAGCAACTAACCTCCCAGTGTGAAAATCACCCAAGCTACGGAAGAAAGCCTCCAAGTGTGTCATATAGCATCATCTGAAAACCTAAAGAACACCTTTGATTCACTTGACATCTTCCACAGTAAAAAGGAAGACATAAATAACTACACGCCCATAAAATGAAAAAGACAAAAAACTATATAATAACTATACATATGTACAACAAGTCACCCAAGCGACCAACTTAAGAGTAATACTTCTTGAGGTAGAGCCCATTTCTGGGCTCCGCCAAGGAATTTCCCTCAAATTCAACCAAATGGTAAGCGCCCTTCTTTAAGACCTCTTTCACTATGAAAGGTCTGAACCACATGGGTTTGAACTTGCCTGCCCCCAGGGGATCCTTGTCCTAGTCATAGACCAGGACAAGATCATCTTCGAAGAAAATTCGAGGATGAACAGATCGATCATATTGACACTTGACTCATTTATTATGAGCCTCATTGGCTAAAGTTGCATCACAGTGTTTTTCATCAAGCTTCTCGAGATATAATAGGTGTTCCTCAAGCGGTGAAGTGTCTGGTGGTAACTCTACTGCCAACTTTAAATACAAGATCTAGCACTCAATAGGAAAGACTGCTTCCAACCCATATACGATTTGAAAAGGTGAGAAATTGGTGGCATTCTTTACAGATGTTCGGTAGGCCCATAATGCCAAGTACGACATCAAATTCCAATTTGAATTGGTAGAATTGATCATTCGCTGAAGAATAGTCTTGAGAGACTTATTCATAGCTTCTACTTGACCATTTGCTTCTGGGTAGTAGGGTGATAGATGTTCTTTCCTCAACCCAATATTTGATTTTAAATCAGACATCAGTTTGTTCTAGATGTGACTGCCATGGTCATTAACAATCTCCTTTGGGATGCCAAACCTTGCTACTATCTAGCTAAAAATGAAGAGATCCATTGTTTGTCCATCATTGTTGAATGTTGGCATAGCCTCGACCCACTTTGTGAAGGGACCAACAACGATGACAAGAAACATGGGAGTAGGATGTGCCTGCATCTTCTTAGAGAAGATCTGATGCGGGTGGCACTTCTTGAACGACTCAATGCAATCCTTGATTAACATAGGCCAGAAGTAAACGAAACATAGAATATTTTGGGTTGTTGCCAACATAGAAATATGACCACCACATTCTCCAGTGTGGCAGTCATTCAAAACGATCTCTTGTTCCTCGTGTATAAGGCACTGACGAAGAATGCAATCTACACCTGGATGATACAAAGTGCCATCGAGTATGAGATAATTTCATGCCTGATGGCGAATTCATCGGCGCTCATCGCAAGAAGCAGAAGCATGGAACTTCAAAGTCTATAGATATACTAGTACATCTCCATACCAGGGGTCTAAAGATGCGATCATAAAAAGATCTCCTTTGATAGGCGATTCTTCGAGCATAACATCACTAGATTCAACCGTAAGTTCCAAAATAAGTTCCGCAAAGACCAACGACTTTTTGGATTTCGCAGAAACAAAATCCAAGTCAAATTCATTAAGGATAAAAATCCATATACTGATCTTTTCACTAATGACCCATCGTTTCAACACATATTGAAATGGATTCATGACGACAAGGACGGTGGTCTTGCGAAGAAGAATGTAATGACAGAACTATTGGATAGCATGCACTATTGCCAAAGCAAGATTATCAACATGGGAATAGTTGAGTTCTGGCCCAACTAGGCCTCAACTCAGGTAATAAATAACATGCTCCTCTAGTAGATCGTCCTCCTGAACAAATACCATGCCAATGGTCGACTTTGCAGTGATCAAGTACAACAAGAAATCTATGTTATAATCGAGAGGCCATAGCAAAGGGGAAGATGTAAGGGTGCATTTCAACGCTTCAAAAGAGCATTGAGCAGCTTCATCCCAACAGAAAGGGACTGCCTTTTTCAATAAACGCATGAACCCTTTAGTGATATTGACATAATTCACGACAAAACGCCGAAGAAAGATCGCTTTCCCCTGTAAGATCTGAATCTGGGGTATTGTGCACGGAGGAGGAAACTGAACTATCGCCTCAACCTTTAGAGGATCGATCATGATCCCTATTGTCGAAACAATGAAACCTAAGAGACAACCTAACGTCACGCAAAAACTACATTTTTTAGGATTCAAGCAAATTTGATAGTAGCGACATCGTTCGAAGATTAGTTGGAGGTGAGTGGGATGATCAGATCTCTTGGGAGACCGTGATGATGGATCATCAAGATAAGCCTCGACTATATGTCTAAGGTCATGCAAAGAAAAATACATGGCCCACTGAAAAGAGGCTCCAGCGTTCTTCAGGCCAAAAGGCATCTTACAATAAGTGAATGTGCCCCAAGGACAGATAAAAGATGTTTTATGCTAGTCTTCAGGTTTGATCTGAATTTGGTTATATCCTGAAAAACCATCCATGATTGAAAATACCTCACAACTTATGCATTCATCGACAATATGATCGATGAATGGGGTGGGAAAATTATCTTTTAGACAGGCCTTGTTCAAGTCATGGAACTCCATGCACACACGAATCGTACCCTATTTTTTGTTAACCAGAACAAGATTTGACACCCATTCTATCAACGACACGAGATAGATAAAACCTGCTTTAAGCAGTTTCTCTACTTCATCCTTAATCGTTTCCGCTTTCTGAGGATTCACCGAACGAAGATTCTGTCGGACTGGCTTGACATCAGGATAAGTCGTTATCTTATGTTCGACAATTCTTGGGTCTATGCCTGGTATTTTCTTGTAAGACCAAGCAAAAATGTCGCGTAATTATTTAAAAAACTCTTTATAAATTTGAATTTCTTTGGGGGAGGAGTCCACTCCGACGAAAACATTATCCACAACACTAGGGGTTTTGGAGATATCTATGGGGATCATTTCAGCGATACTTGCCATATTACCCTCAATGTAAATTGCATGCATAACTAGAGGATTAATAGGACAATACTTATCTCCAGTCAAAGTCAACACAAATTTAGTTGTGTCTATTCTTCTTAACTTCGGGAGAAAGTAAGATCTGTGATGGAGATCATCCCAGGGTCTGTTCAGACCAACCAATTCCTCGAGAATCGCCTCATATGAGGGAAATACCAAGTCTAAATAATTTGTAGTGGCGAGGGAACCTTGAGCCTAGATAGGATTGAGAAATGGATCTAAATCCTATGTGAGAGTCGGATTGGGGTCAATCGAATCTTGTTGGACAATGTTGTACACAACTTTTGTCATGGACAAGGGCATGGACATGCCAGAATGCCCTGTCCCATCCATCAAAGTCGATGGGGAAGGAATAGTCTACGGATCATGAAAGTAAGTCATTAGAAATGACGTTTTTTAAAAAATTGCATCCCTAGGCTGGTCAGGGGAAGCCCATATAAGCTTGACATCGCCAGAAGGAGGTGGGTAATCGAAAGTACCCATCAATGATGGACACAAACCAACCCCTATGTTGATGGTTCCAGGTGTTGGTGCAGAGTCTGTACTTAACCCTTAGATAGTACAGTGTCTAAGCATCTGAAAGTGAGTAAAGGATAAAAAAAGGGGAAGAGTCAACCTTCGAGAAAGGAAGCTAAGGTCGATTTCCAGGTTGTTGTTGTCTTGCTTCCAACTGTTCCTAGATGTTTGTATCTCTTTCAATCACGGCCCATCTACGTTCAAGTTATACCCGGGTGGTGGCTATTTTAAGTATGGTATCAAAGAGGTTCAAAGCGATATGGGTTTGGTCCAACAAACTGGGTTCAATATTGGGTTGTCTTACAATGGGGACATTCATGGACGAACAGGAAAATTAAAGGAGAATTCGATGTTTTTGATGCTATATCAATTTGATCGTATAAAAGAGAACTTTTAAATCCAATATAGAAGATAAAGTGAAAACCAAAGGCCTTTTCCTGTAACTGAGTTATCTTTTAAATAAATGGTGTGTGAAATGTGAGAAAAACATTTAGCTGTCTATAACGTGAGGCTCCTATCAAGGGAGAATCTCACCCTGTAAACAAAAGAAGAAAATAAGATAAGAAGAAATCTAATGAAGCATAAAATATGACAATTTAAAGAGTTCACAGGTCTTGTACCTGCTAATAGCCGATATAGAGGAAAAATGGTAAACGATATAAACGACTAACAATTGATCACCACAGTAGAGGTTTTACTAAATTGCAGTAAAACATTCATCAGATATATATATGTGAAATTAAATTGAATATGAAATCACAGAGGAAACAAACTCATAACACAGTCTTGACAGAATCAGGAGTCTTCAGATTGCTTTGTATTAAATTTCAAAAGGAAAGAGTCTCTATTACAATCAACTAAAAAGGTCCAGCCCCTTTTTTCTTTATTCTAATTACATATTTATACAACTTCTGCATGCTAGGATCTCAATAATCCCAGTAGTTTTTTCAGTTACAGAAAGGAGATTTATGCGTTCCAATTCTTTGCCTTTGTCCTCTTTTGAGTGAATGGATCACCTTCCTTTCTTTAAAATTAGGGTTCTGAAAACAGAATGGGTAGACACATGTCATTACTTGGTGCCCGAAAACTATTCCTTTGCTTGTTGTTTGCAAGTGACGCACCTCTCCACCAGTTCAGTTATCAACCTGGAAGGTTCTTCTTGGTTGTTTTCCTTGAAGGTGTAACAATCCTTTGCTAACTGTGGCAACCTTCCTCCTACTTGTTAGTCTTTAGTAGTGATAGAACATAACAATACACTTGGCTTTATTAGCCACTTATCCACCAGGACTATATCTGTCTGAGTTACCTGTGTTATTTCAGTCTGCTCTCTTTCCTCATTCTCCTTGATGTTGAGTCAGTGCTTGGCTATATCGACCTAGCCCAGTGTTCCGGTGTTGCTTTCACTATCAAGACCCAACAAAATTTCATCTATCTCCCTGAGAGTTTCTTCACAAAAATTTCTCACCTCTCTAGCTCGCTCTCTGCTCTCTGATATATTTCGTTCCCATGCCTTCAGTAAGATGTTACCTCTGGTCTGCTCTTGGATGGAGAGCTTGCAACTACTTCCCACTTCCTTTTTCTTTGTGGCTATAACAACCTCTTGGAAAATGACCCGAGACACACCAGCTTCTCTTTCTCTCAAGGAGATTTCTTCCAGCACTCGATCAATAATTTGGCAGAGGTTTTGAATGGTCTCCACATTAGAAAGTAAACCTTGTTGAGTTGTCGACACTCTTCTTCGAATTTCTATGGCTTGGGATTGAAATATTTCGATATCTATCACATGGCTTTCGGCAAAATTTAATTTTTCCTGTAATTGCCCTATCAACTCCTCTTGTTGTCTTATCTGTGATTGGTTGGTATGGGCCACCTGCTGTGTTTGTTCGAGATCAGATTTGAGCCGTTCAATTTCCTTTTGATCTGCTGCTCTAGCTTGCTCTATGCCTACGTTCACCTGATCTCTGGCAGTTGTCTTTGCTATAGCCAACTTAGCCTCCAAAGTTTTGATTAAGTGGTTTTTCCGCTTCAACTTTCTTTTAGGGACTCGACAGAAAATTGGTTGGCTATAGAAAAATCCCCCAACATCCCTACTATCTGGGTTGCAAATTCCTCTTTTTTCATGTCTCTCCCATCGGTGAGGATTTTAAATTTCTTTGATACTGTGCCTACTTCTTGATAAAGTTCCTACTTCACAACGACCTTTCTCTTCTTATCGAAGAAAAACTCGTTCAGAGGCAACTCTTGCATAGTTATGGGTGTTAGTTCTTCGCTGAAAATCCATCCGACGTCTGGGATCCCCTTTTTGGACTGTAGGGAAATAACAGAGACTATGGGGCTATCGATATGCTTGGATGATTTCCCCAGGGTAACAATCGAGGTTATCTTGCTTGGAGGGTTGGGGATCTCCACTTCCTGTTTCAGGCCCTCGGTTTGCTTCTTTTTTTCCTGGTGTTCCTCTTGATCAAGTCTTGAATCTTTGGAGCCCTTGGCCTCCATTTTTTGTACTTCTACAGTCGGTGGGTTCTTACCATGTAAGAATTGAGGAAGGCAACTCCGTCGGTGCTCCTGAAATTTTAAAAAATCAACCATCTCCTCGGGCGATAGGGTTTGAATCTGACTTAGGACCTCAACATAGGATATCGCCCCTTGGAAGATGTCATCATGAGGCGAACGCTCATGTTCATACCTTTTAAGGCCACAAATAGCCATGTGATTTCCCATGATATTGTGTGTGGTCGTGCTTCTTGAACTCAATGTGGACCAATTTAATATCCTCCAAAGCTGCTACCTCGGCTTTTGCGTGTCTGAAATCTAATAAAGAATAGGTATTCAAATGAATGGGGAAGGGCAGCCATACCTTCTTCGAAAATCCTTTAAGATCTTTGCTTATGCCACCAATCACAGTTTTCCTAGCGATTTCGCGACAAACCAGCATATCCGGTATGAATAATGGTAGAGCATAGGGGGGAACAGAAGTGTCGAAAACACTGATGTATGAAAATTCAGCCTCTATGTACCAATCGGCCATGTTGCTCAAGTTGGTGGCGATGCTGTCTGAAATCCTGGGTGGTGGGTTGTCGAAGATGGATACATGCATTGGTACCATTACCCAATTGAAAATTTCGTATATAAATTCTGCGGCCTTATCTTCCCAAAGTTTTGAGTGGTAGACGTGGATAGGATTAGCCTCAGATGGGGTCTAGTTCCATCTCATTAGAGGGAAAGGCATCATGAAACAAACAACATCCATGATGTAGGCAGACAAAAAAATGAAGTGACCTTCCCATTCGCCTTCTACATCCAATATTCAGTAATTCGGTTGGTTAAATTGTCTGACAACAATTTCGCCCAATCGAAGGAAAATCCTTCAACAACTGTATGAATGAGAGGTACCCATGGGAGAAAACAATGTGTGGTGTCCTCCTTCCCATATAACCTACAGGTCATCATGGCTATATATTTGAATTGTGGTTCCAAAGAAGATATTGAATAAACTTTGTTGTCATCCGCCTTGAACTTTACGGGGTGCGAGACCCAATCCTTGATCAGATCAAACAAATTTTTGTCATATTGCTCGCATTCCTTCCACTTAAAACCTTCTAAAAACTCAGCATTGTGTGAGAAATTCGGTGTGGGTGACAATTGGTACATCACCTACAAATGTTCTGGTCTGAAGGTCCCAATGGTCACCTTCTGATCGCTGATAATAGTTCTGGTTGGGATAACCACATGATCTAATGCCCATCGGATCATATCATAATAGGTAAGGATTCGTGGCATGCCCACTATCTTATGCATCTCTGCTTGAATGAAGATTTTGTATTTGGTTGCCAAATCGTCCTTCTCATTATCGCTGGAGTCATCTGAACAATTCACTAAATCAGACTGAAGAACCTCGGAGACGTATGATCAGGTTCTGACAGAATCAACACTTCAAGGTGAAGTATCGGAAATAGTATCTGAGCCTTACCTTGAACTCTCATCAATTGCCTTGGATGCTTTTCGTGGGGCCATGATAGAGGACTCTGACCCAGCTCTCCTGTAGTAAAAATGTGTATACATACAGAAATTAGCCTAGTGAGAAAAGCTTCTTTGCACAAGATAGAAATGAAATTTTAAACAATGAGAGAAATAACTCTATATCTCGACCATTTAAAACCCCAGCGTCCTTACGAACCAGAATGGTCAAATCATTTTTTGAGAAAGATTTAGAAATAAAAACAATATCTCTAACTATCACTTCACCTCTCTTCTCATAAATTCCATAAATTTTGACGGGTCGCGACACACATTAGCGCAAAAAAATTTAAATTTAACCCGTAGATAGTGTGTGTTAATATTTGTATTAATGCGCTGGTTAATCTAGCTTAGCTTATGTAATTAGGTTTTCTTTAAACATTAATCATCATTTTCGGCATTTTCCGTATCGGGAGATTTCACTCTTATCCTTCGAGCCCCTAAAATCTGAGATCACAATGACGCGATCTAGTTAAGAAAAAACGTGATCCAGATTAAATGTTTAATTAATCAGTTTTTAATTGATATCGTGATTTTGCGACTTAGGACCACGAGGGTATAGTTTCTTGGAAGAGTGAAATTTGAGTCGCAAAACCCTGACATTGCTTAACTGCGGTTAAAAAGGACTTACCCCTGACACTAACTTGGGTAACTTTTGAAACTATCTCGCAACTTCGCCTATCGAAGTTATGATAGCAAGATTTTTGGGGAGAGCGATCGCCGAGACGCGAAATCCAAACAACACTTAACTAAGGTTTAAAGAAATTTACTCTCAGCACTAACCTGGGTAAGCTTTCAAGGTCATTTTTCAACTTCGCGCATCGAGGCTTGGAAACTGTATGACTTGTAACTCCCGAAATGCGATATCCCGAGGTATACGAAAGTGAAAAATCTCATTTGATGGCTAAATGGCAATGGCTTAGGAGTACAACGGCCATCGCTACTTAGCATATTAGGACTACAAAGATTTTTAGTGGGTAAAAGTCATGAAGTAAAAGATGACTTAAAGGCCAACCTTTGATTTTAAGAATTATATTTAAAACTGTTGAGAAAGGCGTCTCCAACACTAGGATGAGGGTTATCAATCATTGGGATCGTGGATGCCCTTGATGAAGGGTCACGATGGGAGAAGGAAAAATGGTCAATGGTCATGATTCGGCCATCATGTGGAAACAACAATAGCCTAAAAACTGTAGCAACCATTACATGCATTGCATAGGTCCAACTCCTTCCTAAAAAAAGGTTGTCGTCGAGAGGTGCATCGACCACCTCAACTTCGACGTACACGGTCTTCCATCCTAACTGAACGGGGAAAGAAGGAATGATTCCATGTGGTCTAAATGAATGACCGTCAAATGTCATAATAAATGTAGGTAACAGAGACAAAACAGGTTGGCCAATGGCCTTCCAACATGCCAACAACATCAAACAAGTTGAGGCACCCTTGTCAACCACCGTGCAAAATATATTTCGAGTAAAATATTTCCTAGTGTAAGCCACTACTATCTGAAATGAAATGTGGTAAGGAAGATGAGGTTTCAATTCGATTGGATCGAGAACAATATCTCTCGGGTTACAAGTCTCTACATATCCCAAGGTAGATAATAGGGCCTTTCTCTACGAAGGGCAGCTCTAGAGGTCTTAGAAAGCGAACATCGTGCAAGGGGTTTGTGCCAAATCCTCCAAAACGGAGTAATTATGGGTAGCCCTTGCATTCATATTATGAAAAGAGTTCTTGAACACACCTTTGGGGATGCGTTTCACAATTTCTCACGTCATCTTCTCAATTGGAGAGGAGCTAGTGGGCTTGTGGCTTATTTACCCTTTTCGACATATTTCAGCATGTCGTAATCTCGAGACCTGGTCACTATATGAGTGTCACCTTTCAACATGTAAATGTTCACAGTTGAGGTATTACTAGTAGACGCAGCAGGTCCCTGACTGCCCCCTTCCGCGCTTGAATATGCTGATGCTTGAGTCATATTTTTCCCATGTAGAAATGGGTTTGTCAGCACAACAGGTTGTTGTTGCGCCAATAGCTTATGGGCCTATGCAAGTCAAGGGCATAGGTGAGTTGGATGGTCCTTCATGCAAAGGTTACATGGATACTTCGACTTTCTCTTCTTTGTTTTTCCCCCACCAACATTGTTATTAGCATTTTACTCCCCTTTACCCTTCTTGTTTTGTTGTTTTTTCTTTCCTTCTGGATGTTGGTTGGCCTTCGGGTTTGTCGAATGCACACTATGTATGTCTGACTGAACCATAGGTATGGCTGGTCGTCATTTGTTGTATCAAAAATTTTTGCAATTGACTTGACAGTAGATCGATGGAATTTCCTTGTGTTGAACCCACTATACCTTCGACATGTTGTCCAGACTTTTGTTTGGCCTTGTCAAGGATGGACCATGGAGCATCTAGAAAGATCTCATAAAGTAAGATATACTGAGAGTAAATTAGTTCAATTTGTTGCGCTCTCATTATACCCTCCTCCTCTAAAAACACTCCCGAAGTTGCAATGTCCTTGGATACAACTGGTACCAAAGACTTCAGGAACCACTCCAGCAAGAAAGTCGGTAGGACCTGTGCCTTAATCAAACTCTTCCAACGTCTCCATTCTTGTATGTGATCGGAGATATGATTATCCTTAGTCTTCTCAAAGTTGGCCAACAATTCAGTGCCAGAATCATATCTTATAGGTAGCTGGAAATGGTTTAGAAAAACTATTGCTAGGTCATTAAAGTAAGAATATATTGAGTAGTCGAGCTCGATGTACCATTTCACAACACCCCCAATAAAAGTGCATTGAAACAGGTTAAATTGTATAGAGTCATATCACAGTGAGTTGGAAGAGCACCATAAGTGGAAATTTGTCACGTGATCACCTGGGTCTTCGCCAATCTTGCCTTCAAATTTTGGAATATCATAGGGAAACTTATTCGACATGGGAGGCCAACACGGATCATGATAAATTGGGTCATTAAGAAACCTTGACAAGTATAGAAAATGTAGCGTTGCCAAAAATGGTAGTTTGGGTTGGGTACTATGTACAGAAAAAAGGGGACCTGGAGTTTGACTAGCACCAGGCTGCCTAGAAAAGTTTGTTTGCTGGCCAGGGTTATGGTAGAAACTGTGGCCTTGAACAACATGCAAAAACTGCATTTGTTGAGAAATCGTTGGCTGAATTCCATAGTTGGATGATGTTGGTTGGGCAGGGATTGATCCCTCTGTTGTGTTCCAAGGATTTTGGAAGGGGATGCCCCCAACCAATCCGACGGACATAGGTATTGAGCCCTACCTGACGTTCCATTGACCACGGAAGGGGTTTCCCCTAACCAACATTCCTTGTGAGGGAATTGATCCCTGCCAAGGATTCCAAAGTCCTTGTGAGGAGAAAACTCTTGTACTTTCCCCCTGTGTAGGAATAGTACACTACACAAGATTTTGTTGTCCAAAATCGGGGTTGCCCCCAACCAAGACGGTAGCCGAATAAAAGGAATTATTGCCAAATGTGTCAAACAAAGAGAACGACATGTATCCAACCGACGTAGTGTAAGACAAAGGTCCTAAACTTTCTGATCCAAAAAAGATGTAGTTAGCACTTGGCCCAATAGGTTGATGGAAAGCATTACCGAGTGAGGGGGATAGAGGAGGTGTTTTACCCTCACCATAAGGGATAGCATTAAAGGATACTGAGGTGCCCCTAGTAGACCCTTGCATGGGAGAATTGGAGCTCCTTACCCCCAGGCCCATGGTATATAAGGTGGAGTAGGAAAGGACTAAGTTTGAGTCAAATCTAGGTATCCCATACGAGAATGGAGGGCATGTCGCACTCTGCGTAAACGAATCATTGGTCGTCATGGATGATGGTATTGAACTACTACCCGAGGTAGAGGGGGTCAATACCACTATGGTCCAGACCGATGAAGGTGGGTTACGAGGCAAGATACCCCCTGTGGTAGTAGTTGTTGAGGATTTATGAGGACTCCCAGATGAAGTAGCAACATTTTCTTCCATGGCTTATTGTAAGACTATCTCGCACTCAGCAGGTGTCACCTTAGGAGGGAAAACTTGTACCAAGATTGGCGCTGACAAATCAGTGATCGAAGGGTTAGTTGGCCCGAGAGCTTCCGCTCCAAGGGAATAAATAATAGGTTCCACCAGATTCGAGTAATCTCCTCTCAGAGCAGGCTTGGGCACAGTTTTCTGTGGCCCAGTTGCTTTGAATGACCCTTGGTGGTCAAGTCTTTGCCGTAATAGTGGTGGTAGTGGCTCTAATGCAACTGGCAGTAGGCCGTGAAGCCTTCGTGAATGATGAAGCTCTTGATATTCCACCTTATGAAAATATCAACGAGACAATAAGGCTTTAACTATTTTTTAAAACCAAGCACACACTATAAAAATTCCTATAATATAAATCAAGAAAACCACTATCTAGTTGGAAGAACAGTTATGCCAACCAACACTAGAGAAACTTACCGGTGCAAGTGCAACTCGAACACTGAAGTACCCTCCGAGTATACTCTTCAAAGTGTGACCCGACATATTCCCTAGGTACTGTGATATACCCCCGTAGTCACCTATGTAAGTCAACAGAAAATGGGCAACTAACTTGCCAACTCGTGAACAGTCACCAGGTGGGTATAGTCGACAGTCAGGTGGATCGTAATGAGTAGTAGAACAAGTCTAAAACCTATCGAGAGTTTCAAAAGTAAGTGGTCTGGAAGACAACAGAGGATCTAGAATGGATTCGAGGTCCACAAAGCCTCGTAAGAAAATGTAGGCGATAGTATTCCCACGACAGATCCTCGATATGCATTCCCCACTACATTTTGTCTAGCTTTGGAGGGGTTATCTCCATTGCCTTTCTTCACGTGACCTCTTGTTTAGACCCTATCTTAGAGGGGGTTCCCAGATAACTTTCACTTCATTGGACTTTAACACTCCCTAGCTCTGACTCCAATGTTTGTTTAACAGCCTTGAAGAGTTTCCTCTCCAACCTAATTCAAGGCCCTAACCCTAAACTAGTTGGTTGACCCTACAAACATAAAAGTCTAATTAATTTTAGTTTTAGTGTTCATTTTAATGGCTTGATTAACTCAAAGGATATGGCAGTGAAACTAGTGATGTTATGAGAGATGAAAAGAGGAGAAAAATTCAAAACTCTGAAAGAAAAATTACTTCTAGTCAAAAGTAAAGATTTACAACTAGTTCTTTGTAACTAACTTTTTTCAAGATATTTAAAAAGAAGACCTAAACGAAATTTCGCTTGACTACAAGCTACTTAAGTTTCAAGACATCAGTAAAGAACTTAAAAAATGAACTATTTTTCCTTTCTAGTAAAATAACTAACTCCAACTACTTTACCAAACTGAAAATGAAAAATGCTTCAAATAGAAAAATTGAACTAAATATTTTTTCTCTTTTTTCAAAGAAAATGAAAGGGGTAAAAAGAAAAACAAGACAAGACTGAAAAATATATTTGGCCTATTGCAGATCATAGGGAATCACAAAGGAAACCAAATAGATAGATCAATCACTCCAAGACTCGTTCAAAATCCTTTCATAAGTAAACACAAGAAACCTTCAAAAAGACAAGTAAATTGAATTCTAACCCAAGCTCTGGCTGTAAAAGCAAAGACTCTGAACTATATCAAGAAACCCTAAGAAGTTAAAACCTCAATCAGGAAAGAGGTTGACTGCCTCTTTTAAAAAATAAAATCTTGAACTAGGTACACTATTGTTATTTCAGCAACCTGCGTTTGTACACATGTTGTTTACCTAGCATGACGTGTATGTACGTGGGCTATCCCAAAGCAAGGTGCATACATCTTTGTACTTCATAAAAAAATAAATAAAACAAATAGACTTATAGGGAAGGGAGAACTAGTATGGCACCTGAAGGTGACCATAATCCCTTAAAAGACTCAGAGGACTCAACAGAAACTCGAAAGGAAAAAAAACCAATCATACAACCCAAAAATCCCCTAAAACCCTAGAGGCTTCCCCAATATGGTCGTCAGTTCTTCTAGTGGGGAAAACCCCCTATGACTACACTAGGGTTCAGAATTTAAGTAGATCAATTACCTGTCTAAAATTCAACTACTTATCTAACTACCCGAAACATACCCAAAACTCATACAAGGAAAGCAAAGATGAGGGAGATTGGGTAACTATACCCCTACTCCACATCCAATGATGATCCCCTCATGCTCGTAATATTTGTTGACTGCATGCCTCCTCCCAGGTTTGGCCTGCATCCAAATATTGACAAACAACAAAAGACAAGCATGTTATTCCATATACATATTAGGGTTAGATGTTAGAACATAAACCAATAAAAGCATTCAATACACCATGATTTGGGACAGGAAAATTAATTCTTTTATTAATAACTCAATGATTATACCTTTACAATCAAAGCCGACTACTTCTCCATGAAACTGGTCTAGGATCCTCTTCACCAAGCTCCAAGTGCACCTTTGTATGGCTTCTCCTCTCAACCTTCTAATCTCTTATTGAGAAGTGAATGGGTTATGATGGAGGAAGAAGGGCTAATTGGGAAATGCAGAGGCAATTCTCACAAAAGAGTTGCAATGACTTGGGAAAGGAGGGGATGTGAAACAAGAAGAGTTTCATTGTTCTTATGTCTAGATGTAAAATGAGACCCCAACACCTCCTTTTATATGGGAAAAGGATGGTTATTCGGTTGGGTGACATGCTATAGGTGGTGGAATAGTTGGGAAACTACCCAATATCCCATAATCTCAATGAATTCCTTGCAATTTTTTTATTTTTGCAACTTTTTCAAGTATGCGCGGGTTGTAGTGGTGCAACATGCGTATGTATGCGAGTTGTAGTGGTGCAGAAAACATATGTACGCGGGAAGTAGTGGTGCGGGGCGAGTACATCTTCAAAAAATTGTTTTTTTAGAAGAGAAACTCAACAGTGTTTTTGCAAAAAATGAAAGTAAGAGGGCCAAAGGCCAGGTATGCATGTGTAGAGAAATTTAGGGTTATAACATATGCCCAGAAGAGTGAAATTGAGCATATGGTTGANAAAAAATTGTTTTTTTAGAAGAGAAACTCAACAGTGTTTTTGCAAAAAATGAAAGTAAGAGGGCCAAAGGCCAGGTATGCATGTGTAGAGAAATTTAGGGTTATAACATATGCCCAGAAGAGTGAAATTGAGCATATGGTTGAGGAAATCTTAGAGGCTATAATTATTAGACCTATCCAAAGTTCTTACTCTGCACCGGTGGTAATGGTACTCAAGAAAGAGGGCTCATGGCATATGTGTCGAGATTATAGAGAGCTCAACAAGCTCACTATTAAATATAAGTCTCCCATTCCCCTCATTGATGAATTGTTATATGAACTACATGGAGCAATCTATTTCACAAAGTTGGATATTTGTTCAGGGTATCATCATATTAGAATGAAGGGAGCAAATATCCCAAAAAGAACAATTTGAACTCATGAAGGCCATTATGAATTTTTGGTCATGCCTTTTGGCTTTACGAATGCACCTTCCACATTCCAAGGGTTGATGAATTCCATTTTCAAGCCCTTGCTTCAAAAATTTGTGTTAGTATTTTTTGATGATATACTAATCTATAGCAAGTCTTGGGAGGATCATGTTCGACATGTTGACAAGGTGCTACAACTACTAAAGGAGAAACAACTATATGCCAAACCATCCAAATGTTTCTTTTGGGTGAAGGAGGTATAGTATTTGGGTCATATTGTATATCAAGAAGGTATCAAGGTAGACCCTAACAAGATTAAGGCCATGATGGACTAGTCGATTCCCAAAACATTGAAGAATCTTATAGGATTTTTGGGTTTGACAGGTTACTACCACAAGTTTATTCAGAACTATGGAAGAATAGAAGCACCTTTAATGACATTAACTAAGAAGAATGCATTTTCATGGACTCCATAGGGAACTCAAGATTTTGAACAACTTAAAGAGGCGATGTGCAAAGCTCCTATCTTGACCACACCAGACTTCACAAAAACCTTTATTGTGGAATGCGATGCCTCGATAAATGTCATTGGTGTTGTTCTAATGCAAGAAGGAAGGCCCCTTGCTTTTGAAAGTTGGCCACTCAAGGGAAAGGACTTACAATGTAACGTCCCTAGCCACCAATAGGCTAGGCAACGCCACTACTCAAACACTTCACTTAGCTCAACTAGCTTTGATACCAATTTGTAACCTCCTCGGCCACCAACCCCTGTCGGGTAACGCTACCCAAACAATCCTTAAACTTACCTTTCTTTTTTCTGATACCAATTCCTATGACATTCCAGGCTTAAACAATAGGCCAGGCCATGCCACCGAGTAGATTTTTAGAAATAATCACATATAAAACTTCACCGGAAGATAGAGATAACATCTGGTATTCACACTTATACAAATATATCTATCCAATGCAATTAAACAGAAGCAACATTTAACACATACATGCAACATATATAAATAGGCATTACTCATTATTTATAATGCAAATACAAATACACAGCATATAGTGAACACATAATTGGTACTTATCTTTTAATATATGACCATTAACTACGTATAGACCTTCCATGAACCTCCCAACCTTAGACCACGTTGCTCATCATGCTCAACAATGGATCACCCTCGAGCTGGGACTAAACTCCATCGGGCAAGGGAATTCTAGGCTTGGTAAGGACAACAAGAAATTTTCACGGAACAATAGGAAGGATCTTTTATCCCATGAGCCACTTATGCCCACAACCCAGAGACCCTCATTCCCCGCATGCCTACTCTACCCCAAGAGGGTACACCTTCACTAATGCAATTCCATCATCTACTACACCTCCCTTACCTTGGGATTCAACAACAGGCTGGACCAGAAGTCTCAAAGTATTGTAGCTACTATGGAACTCCCTTCCAAGAGAACTCGCTTCCTAGCAAACTCTCTCACCTGGGAGAGTTTCTCATAGGCCTGACAACCTACTTTTTGAATTCATATCCTAAGAAACAATCAACAACATTCAACTACACACGGGTGACGATAGCAACAGAAAATGAGTATGGACACCGAAAATGGAAACAACTAAATGCTAAGATGCAACACAACTCAGGAGAATACAATTGTGTCGGGCTTCATAGGAGACACACGGTATAAATCAAGTACAACTACAGGATTCCAAAGGTGTGTACTAGATACAAAGGCGATGATGATGGAGAACTGGATCAATGCATGAATCTTTGGTCAATCGAGAAGGTGACATACCTCCAAAGAAACATAAGGGTCATGAGGAAATTCCAAACTTGTCCAGACGCAAGGATGGGGAGCAACACTAGAATGGAAAGAGAACCCCCCAATGAGTTGGCTTTCCCAGTTATAAATTGCATGTGCCCAGGTTGACACATGTCTTCCTGAAGCCGCATGAGTTCCACTTAGCACTCATTCCCCTTTCTACCAGGAAATTTGGACAACACGGCTTATGTCAACCATATATTTTTTGGGAAATAATAAAAAATATTATTCCCTTAGAGGTAAGCCCTCTAGCTTATCCCTTAGGCCTAGACACTTATCCCCCTCCCATACCCTAACTAGTGGATCTTAGTCCCCCATAACTCTTCTTCGTGGCCGGTCTACATGCAACAGTGTAATTTTATTAATGATGAGAGTGTTTACATATACAAAATCAGGCTCATTGGCCTTAGCATCTGGCTCACCAGCCTAATAAACACATAAGTCTCTCAGCTTACAACCACTCAGCTCACCAGCCTATAAATATAATTACAATTCATAAATTCAACTGGGGCTCATCCTTGGGGATATTACAATTCCCTGCCCTTATTTTTTCACTGTCCTCAGTGCAACTTACTTACACAGCATCAACAAGATTTTCAAAATGTTCAAAAAGATACAAGTATTGTCCCCGCATAGCATCCTCATGCTCCCATGTCACATCCCCGAGACCGTAACAGGTCCACTGGACCTTTACAAGACCTATGGCTCGATTCCGAAGTTGTTTTCTCTTCCGATCCAATATGCGCACCGAATGCACTTCCAAGACGCCTTATTTCTCCACCTGAATCACATTCCAATCAACAATAGGATTAGCAACAAGTATATATTTATTAAGAAATGAAACATGAAACACATTATGTAGGATTCAGGCAATGCAAGCATATATGCAATTGGTCCAATCCTTTCTAGGATTTCAAATGTCCCACAATATCTGGCTGCCAACTTGGAATAGTTTCCCAGCTTCAGGGAACTTCTGTTGGCTTTCACTTTCAAGAAAACATGATCACCCACTTTAAACTCCATGTGGGTCATGTTCTTATCCACATAACTTTTTTTCCTGTCTTGGGTAGTCTTCAAATTCTGTTTAATCTTCAACATTTTCTCTTCCATTTCCTTGAGCAACTCTGACCCAACCACTTCCCTATCATCTGGGTTATCCCAGCTTACTGGGGTGTTGCACTTTCTTCCATAAAGTGCTTCAAACATGCTCATCTTCAGTGATACTTTATACCCATTTTTGTAGCCAAATTCTACCAAGTGTAGGTATTCTTCCCATTTATATGGTTTGTCCATCACATACATCCTTAGCATATCTTCCATCACTTGGGTCACCCTCTCTATATTCCCATCAGACTCAAGATGATAAGCAATGTTGAAGTTCAGATTCGTTCTGAACCGTTTGAATAACCCCTTCCAAAAATTTGAGGTAAATTTCATATCTCTGTTAGACACAATTGTCTTGGGAATACTATGCAATCATGCTACTTCCTTCATATAGATATCAACAACATTAGCTTCCTTGTTTGTAGTTTTCAATGGAATAAAATGGGCAGCTTTTGTAAGCTTATCCACCACCACCATGATGGAATCATGCTTATTTTCAGTTCTGGGAAATCCCATGATGAAATCCATTTTCACCACTTCCCACTTCCACTCAGAAATGGGTAAAGGCTGTAGAAACCCTGTTGGGTGCCTATGTTCATCTTTGACCTTCTGACACTCCACACTTCTGGCAATGTATTATGCAATCTCCTTTTTCATACCTGGCCAAAATTAATGGCTCTTGACTGTTGCCACTATTTTCTGATAGCATAAGGCACATTATGAATTTATTTCAAGATCATAATTCTCAACTCCTGGGAATTAGGTACATAATTTTATTTTTTTTACAAGAGTGTTCCATCAACTTCCAATCTATAATCTTCCACTTTTTGTAGCATCTTACCTTGATGTAGATTTGTTACCAATTCCATGTACTGCAAATCTGCATTTGCAGCTTCCAAAATTCTACCTTTAATATCAATTTGATACATGCTAATGGTCATAGCATGTAGTTCATGCACTCTTATACTGAGTGAATCAACCACTTCATTCTCCTTTCCTTTGATATGATTGATATCAAAGTCATAGTCATAGAGGAATTCCAACCATCTACTTTGCCTAGCATTCAAGGTTGGCTGATCAAACAAATACTTCATACCATTATGGTATGTCCTCAGTTCAAACCCCTTTCCCATGAGGTAGTGCCTCCATTTCTTTAGAGCATGTACAATGGCCGCTAACTCCAAATAATGAGTTGCATAGTTATTTTCATGATCCTTCATCTTTTTGGATTCATAACATACCATGAATCCATTCTTACTGAGGAATCCTCCCATTCCTTCTTTTCATACGTCTGTACACACTACAAAATCTTCATTCGGATATGCAATCCTCAGGATTGGAGCACTGATTAACAGTTGCTTCAATTGTTGGAAGCTTCTCTCACATTCTTCTGTCCATTGAAATTTCTTCTCCTTCCTTTGCAAGGAAGTGATGGGTTGAGAAATCCTTGAGAACCCTGCAATGAACCTTCTATAATAGCCAACTAGACCCATAAAGGATTTGAATTTTGTCACATTCTTTGGCACTGGCCATTCTCTAATGGATTCTATCTTCTCAGGATCCACGGCTATCTCATCCTTTGAAATGATATATCCCAAATAATGGATCTTCTGTTGATAAAATGAGCACTTGCTCAATTTGGCATACAGTTGGTACTCTCTTAGCACCTGCAACACTATCTTTAGATGATGTTCATGCTCTTCCTTCAACTTGAAATACACCAATATTTCATCCAAAAAGACTATGACAAACTTGTCTAGATATTCCCTGAATACACCATTCATTATGCACATGAAAATAGAAAGTGCATTTGATAACCCAAATGGAACCACTGTGAATTCATAATGACCATACCTTGTTCTAAAGGCGGTCTTGTTGATATCTTCATCCTTTATCCATGGTACCCTAACCTGAGATCTATTTTTGAAAATATCTTGGTATCCTTCAACTGATCAAAGAGATCGATCCTTGGCAAAGGATACTTGTTCTTAATAGTCACTTTGTTCAACTATCAGAAATCGATGCACAATATTAATGTCCCATCTTTCTTATTCATGAACAAGACTGGGGCACCCCAAGGTGACACACTTGGGTGTATATACCCCTTCTTCAAAAGTTCTTCAAGTTGCAATTGCAGTTCTCTCAGCTTTGGTGTACTCATTCTGTAAGGATTTTTTAACACTGGAGTTGCTTCAGGCATCAAGTTTATAGAGAAATCAATATCTCTCTTTGGGGGTAGTCCTGGTACCTCCTAGAATACATCTTCAAACTCTTTTAATACTGCATGCTATTCAATATTTGACACCTTATCCTCAGGTGCTTCTTCCATATGAGCTGCAAATATTTGGAAGCCCTTCTTCTAACACTTATTCAGCTGCATTGTTGAGATTTCTCTGATAGTAACTGCCCTTGGGATTCTCTGCACTTTATTTGGATTTCCTTCCTCATCCAGGCAAGTGAATGCCTTGCTACGACAGTCTAAGATGGCATGGTATTGGTGTTGA
Source organism: Picea sitchensis (assembly GCA_010110895.2). Taxonomy (NCBI): domain Eukaryota; kingdom Viridiplantae; phylum Streptophyta; class Pinopsida; order Pinales; family Pinaceae; genus Picea; species Picea sitchensis. The sequence continues at coordinate 59,868 of SNQJ01S0012987.1, forward strand.
TCCAACCAATCCATCCCAATTAGATAGCCATATGAACCTAAAGGTAAGATGTTCAATTCATCCCTTGTGCTCAATCCATTCATGTCCACTGGACAGGACTTCACCAACTCAACAACCTTTCTCTTGGCTCCTGTAGCTAGCTGCACTAACCAAGATTTTCCATGCTTGCTTCTTGGCAAATGAAAAATTTCCACCATTCTAGGATATATATAACTATGACTAGTGCCTGAATCAATTAAAATAGTAAAGGTATGGTTATTGATAATACCTTCAACTTCAATCATGTGTGATTGAAATACATCTTGCTTGTTGTCCAGGGATGCATAGATCCTTGGTATTCTACTGCCCATGTACTCCATTGTTTATGCTTGCTGAACATTGTGGACAACTCTCACTTTGCCATTTTTCTGGGGGCAATCTCTGTACTTGTGGTTTCCCTGACAGCCCCAACATTGAATGGGCATATGCCTTGGCCTTTTCCCCCCTACTTCATCCATTCTCTATTCTCTAAAAGATGGTTGTGCTAGAGGAATGTTTCTGAAAAAGGGAGGTTTTTTTTCCTTATGCCTCTGCTCTTTCTTGAACTTCTTCTTGTCATACCAAGACTTTCGGAAAGTTGTATTTTCTCTTTGCTTCTCATATAAGCATTTTTCTCTCCTTACAGTTTATTCCATAGTTTTAGGATCATCATACTAGATCTTGTCACCAATGGAAGGTGGAAGTCCACTCAGATACCTTTCAATTTTGACAGTCTCATCTTTGATGAAAGGGACATAATTCAGCAATTCCAAAAACCTTCACTCATATTCATCAATGGACATACTACCTAGTTTGAGTTCAAAGAACTCTTTCATCTTTATGTCATAGTATCTTTTAGTTAAGTATTTCTTTTCGAAATACCTCTTGAATTCCTTCCAAGTAACATTTTTCTTTTTAATGTGTTCAACCTGCACAAGTTGATCTCACCACATGGATTCATTTCCTTTCAGTTGATACATTGCAATTATTCCTTCTGCATGAGAGGAATAATTCTGCAGTTGGAAATATTTCCTCATGCCAAGAATTCATGTCTCAGCATATTCCTCCTTCTGGTGCTCTCCATCAAATGTAGGAGGTTTAATCTTGTTCATTTCTCCCTTCAGTTCATCCACTTCATATTTCCTATGCTTTATGATAGGAGATGGGCTTGAACTGTTGTGTTCCCTCCTCTTAGAGTGCCCTTGGGAGTGATGATGGTGTCAGCCAACACTTCTTGATTTCCTCTTTTCATCAGGAGGCCCATGACATATTGATTTATTGGAGTCACTCCCCTTATACAATTTCTTTTATATCCTTTCCAGGCTATGTATCAACTTTATGTTGAATTATCCTTGTTGTTCCCTGTCTTTCATGAGATTTTTGTTATCTTCTCGGTGAGTCTGGGCGTCTTTCTACAATCTTTCATTTATTCTCATCATGTTTCCCACCTTATATATCTCTTCTCCATGCCCATTGGAGTTCGATCCTTCAACTCCCAACTGGACATCCATTCCTTTAGCTTCATTCTATGAACTAAAAGCATTATGTGCCTCCTCCATTTTCTGCACTCTGTGGCAATTCATTTTAGTTCTGACAATCGTTAATTCTACAAACACAATGTGCATTCAATCGAAGTTTTCTAGGCCATTAGTCCTTAACAAATTCCACAATATTCATAAACCAATCTGATTCAAAGAAAACTTTCAGATTCCATTTTCTTTTGAGATTTGCTCTGTTCTGTAATAATTTTTGGGCACCAGCCCCTTTCTCTTAGCCCCCAACTCATGCGACCATGGGTTGTGGCCAAGTGATAGGTTGATAGGCACTTATTTGGGACTTCAGGCCTCCGACTTCGAAATTTTTTAAAGAACATCCCAACAAATATCTCGGAGTTCTATATTACCAAACTCGTGAAGTAGGGTGGATCAACAATCCATGTCTACTCAACATCCAATGAATGGCACTCACTTTGGAACCTCAGGCATCTGAGTTCCAGGACTTCGGAGCTTCAGGACTTCGACACTTCAGACGATTTCACATCCACACCCCCCCTCTAAACACCCAAACCGTAATATCTAAACACTTCCATGTCACCTTTGGTGACGTCATTACGTCATGTCACTTCAGCATTACGAAACTTCAGAAGGTTCTTCCTTTCGTTTCTAATGAACCATCCTTTCGGAGTGTCAAGTNCCACTAGGACCCACAGTTTTTGTACTTGAACTAAGATACTGAATAGTCACCTCACTTAACACCTTTCAAATTATGGGGGAATGCAATGGCGGTTTGGAGTAACTCGCCTTTCATCCCACAATTATTTTGATGTTGACACGTAACCCCCTGGTAAAACCGTGGTTTGGATTGCGGGACCGCCTTGGGGAATTAACTCTCATGAAACTTGGGTTTTGCAATGCCTCTTAGTCATCTATCTTGATGTATCATGATCAATGCTAGTGTGGGTCTGTCGACCTTTAACTATGTTATGTAACCTCAGGGCCCACATAGTACAGCTAACAACATTCCATGTTGGGGCACATTGCAGGTATATGGGAGGTCCACGTCACCTCCATGTGATGTCATCATGACTCACTACTTCGGCTCTTCGGGCTTCGAAAATTCAGGCTTCGGGAGTTCTCTCCTCAACACACACTCATTCTCCCGAACGTTGAAATCCCAAACAAGCCAATCTACTGACACGTGTCCCTCTTGATGGACAGTCCATATTAGCTCTGGACTTCAGAGCTTTGGGAGCTCTTTGTCCTTTATACCATGTCGTAACTTTTACCCTTGGCTTGATCCAATGGTTTCGGTCCAACTTCATCCCAATCCAATGATCGATCTCTTCTCCCTAGTTCTACGATGTAGATCCACTTTGGGGACTTTAAAGCTTCAGGCTTCGTCCCTTATCTTATTTTTGTACCTAACTTCACCGAAGTCATGAAGTCTGAAGGGCTTCCAAGTTAACCCTCCTACACCTTCTCCAGATCTGACGGTCGTGAATTGTCCTCCTTCTTCTAAATACATCCTATGTCTCACATTACTCTGTGGCCCAATACCATATTTGTTGTGGTTTTATAATACCGCTACACCTCTTGAGCTTCATAACACGGCCAATGAAACCTCTTGGCACTCAGGAATGTTCTAAGGTTTGAAATTGGTTCCTCCTGACAAAATTTCCACATGAAACCTTGGTTTCAATGACCACTTATCTAGCCCATACAGGCTCAGTGCTTGAACCTTGGTTCTAATGAACACTTATCCGGTCCATCCAGGATTAGTTCTTGAACATTGGCTCTGATACCAATTTGTAACATCCCTAGCCACCAACAGGCCGAGAAACACCACTACTCGAACACTTCACTTAGCTCAACTAGATCTGATACCAATTTTTAATGTCCCCATCCACCGTCCCCTGCCGGGTAACACTACCCAAACAATCCTTAAACTTGCCTTTCTTTTTTTTGATACCAATTACTGTGACATTCCGACCTTAAACAACAGGCCAGGCCATGCCACTGAGTAGCTTTGTGGAAATAATCACATATAAAACTTATCCAGAAGATAAAGATAACATATGGTATTCACACTTAAACAGATATATCTATCTAATGCAATTAAACATAAGCAACATTTAACACATACATGCAACATATATATAAACAAGCATTACTCATTAATTATAATGTAAATACAAATACACAACATACATCGAACACATAATTGGTACTTATCTTTTAATAGACGACCACTAACTGCATGCAAACCTTCCACAAACCTCCCAACCTTAGACCACGCTGCTCATCACGCTCAGCAGCGGGTCACCCCCGAGCTGGGACTAAACTCCACCGAGCAAGGGAATTCTAGGCTTGGCAATGACAATAAGGAAGTTTCATAGAAAACGGGAAGGATCTATTATCCCAGGAGCCACCCATGCCCACAACCCATAGACCCTCATTCCCCACACTCCTGCTCCACCCCAAGAGGGTACACCTTCACTAATGCAAGTCCATAGGCTACTACACCTCCCTTACCTTGGGCTTTAGAAACAGGCTGGACTAGAAGTCTCAGAGTACTGTAGGTGCTACAGGACTCCCTTCCAGGAGAACTCACTTCCCAGCAAACTCTCTCACCTGGGAGAGTTTCTCACAGGTCTGACAACATGCTTCTTCAACTTAGATCCTAATCAACAATCAACAACATTTAGCTACACACGGGTGATGACATCAATAGAAAATGGGTATGGACACCGAAAATGGAAACAACTAAATGCTAAGATGCAACACATCTCAAGAGAATACAATTGCGCCAGGATTCATAGGAGACACACAAGATAACTCAAGTACGACTACAAGATTCCAAAGGTGTGTACTAGATACAAAGATGATGATGATGGAGAAATGGATCAATGCATGAATCCCTGATTAATCGAGGAGGTGAAAGACCTCCAAAGAAACGTAAGGGTCATGAGGAAATTCCAAACTGGTCCAGACGCAAGGATAGGGAGAAACTCCAGAATGGAAAGCGAACCCCCCCAACGAGTTATCTTTCCTATCTATAATCTACATGCACCTAGGTTGACACATGTCTTTATGAATCCACATGAGTTCCACTTAGCACTTGTTCCCCTTTCTCCTGGGAACTTAGGACAACACGGCTTATGTCAACCATAGTTGTTTTGGGAAATAATAATAAAATATTATTCCCTTAGAGGTAAGCCCTCTATATTAGCCCCTAGGCATCAACACTAAGCCCCCTCTCATACCCTACCTAGTGGAGCTTAGTCCCCAATAACTGTTCTTCATAGTCGGTCTACACGCAACAGTGTAATTTTGTTAATGATGCAAGTGTTTACATATACAAAATCAGGCTCATAGGCCTTAGCATCTAGCTCACCATCCTAATAAACACATAATTCTCTCAGCTTACAACCACTCAAATCACCAACCTATAAACATAATTACAATTCATAAATACAACTAGGGCTCGTCCTTGGGGATATTACATACACAAACCCATTTATGAGAAGGAAATTATGGAAATACTACATGCATTGAAGAAATGACATCCTTACCTAATAGGTAGGCACTTCAATATCAAAACAGATCATGACAGTCTTAAATACTTCTTGGAACAAATATTATCTTCAAAAGAACAACAAAAATGGGTGACCAAGATGTTGGGTTATGATTTTGAAATCATCTACAAAAAAGGGAAGCAAAACGTTGTGGTAGAGGCACTCTCAAGAAAGGATGA
>SNQJ01S0012987.1:81271-96815 GCA_010110895.2 Picea sitchensis
ATTCACTTGTCGCAATTAGAACCAACACATAACATGCCTTATCTATTGCCAATAAAACCAAGATTTCATCAATCATGTAGAACCATGTAAGCAGTGTCGAACAACAACATAAACATGAAATAAGAAACAGATCTGATCTCCCAATCTACAAGGGGGTCCCACCTACTAGTATTATCTATCTTGTTAGCTTATAATAATAGGATTTAGCAATACTTTACGGGAAAAATCCTCATTTCAATTTTAATCATCAACATCATCTTGCTTAGTTATAGAGGTAGGGGGCCATGTAATAAATTGTTTGAAATATTGAAACATAAAGCTAATATTGAAATAGAAAGATAAATCTGCAAGACGTGCAACCTATGAAGGTATGTGACCACTTAATCTATCGTACGATAAATCTAGCAGTAGTAAGTTCATACATTTTCCTAGATTTATAGGTATTTTACATCACAACTAGTTCGTATAAAAATTAAATACCTTAACTACTGGAGATAGGCAATAGAATCAAGAATCCTTCTGAGATATATTTACAAAAAGATCTAGTATCCCTAAGTTTTTGAGTTGGGTGATTTCCATCGAAACATTTCCTTCTAAATTATTGCATCCCATATCTAACTCATGCAAATTTTGAAGCATATTAATTGAAGGGATTACCCTAAAAGAATTGTCATCCAAAAAAAGCATTGTTAAATTAGTTAGATTTCCAATCTGTGGAGGTATTTCTCTCATTAATTAATTCATTATTTTCCAAGTTCATGTAGACCATTTGTGTAGAGAGATGGCCTTAAAAAGGGGCAAATGTCCCTTGAAATTATTATCGAATAAATATAACCATTGTAGGGTGAAACAATTTGTAAGAGTTGTAAGAATGGGCACTATTTCTCTAACTAGTGGATTCGCTCCTAAGAGAAGGTACTCCAACCTCGTCAACTTACCCAACTCCATGGGAACTACTCGACTGAGCTGATTATAAGATAAGGAGATCGCTTGAAGCTTTGTAGAATTGAAGAGGGAAGCAGGAATACTGTCACTCAACTGATTAGAACCATAGGTAAGGAGATCACTTGAAGTTTTGTACAATTGGAGTTGATTATAAGGTAAGGAGATCACTTCAATTTTTTTACAATTGAAGAGGGAAGCAGGAATAGTGCCACTCCACTTATTAGAAGCATAGTTACCAAATTATGTCATATTGGAGAAAAAAATATGGAAATTTGATAATTTGAATCCAATTACGAATAGTTCTGTAATGAAATTCAGTTCGATTTGCAGCATAGACATTCATCGAGTGGAGAAAGTTAACGATAAATATGGGGTTCATAATTTATATGTAACAAAAATGACCCCTAAATACTCTTTTAAGGGGTGGGGCATCGTAATTTCATTTTTCCTTAATTAATCGAACCCTACTTCTAGGGTCTCTATCATGTTCTTCTCATCCAGAGCTCTCCAACCACTGTCTCCACACTCAAAATCAAGCTCCGGACTAGAATATATGTCCTTCCCAAGTTCTTCTGGAATTTATTGGTCACACGCCACGTGGCTTCCACATAGGTCCATCTCATACGTATCATCATGAGTTCTCTGAGATCCTAGAGCTTCCATATCTCAGAGCTTCCAAAACTACTAAATCTATGGTGAAAATCCAACCATCCATAATCTGACAGATGATCTCCCTCCATGTTAACGCATATGCCTAAGGAGAACTCCCAGAGTATGGAACTCCCGAAGTCCCATAAACTTTTCACATGGCTCTGACCTTCGGGCCTTTCGGTCTCTCTACAATACTACACCCCAAATCCTTCGGAGTCCCAAACTCCCAAACTCCCGGAGTCCCGGTCACCTCACCAACCACTATTTCTAGGTGGTTAGGTACCAAGGACTGACATGTACCAAGGGCCAGGGGTGACATGTTCCCTCATCAAGGGGTGACACATGTCACTCTCTAATATGCATAAGGGGTCTTCAAAACTTCCATATCCCGGTGACATCTGGCACGTCGATCGTGGGTCCACGTCACCCTGGTGACGTCAACTTTCCACGTTACACCATACTGACAGCCTTATAACATCCTTTAGATTTCATGGTCGGGATCCGACAACATAGATCTGTAGATATACGACTCCTGTTACTTTGAGATTTTTCCCTTCAGGCATTTTGCGGTGCAATCTCCTCATGACTCCCAGAGTTGGTCAGCGTCGGGCTGACCATAACCTAGATCTAACGGTCAGGTTCGATCCACGTAGACCCATAGATCTATGGCTCTTATCACTTCACAAATTTATCCTTCAAAGTTTCCAGTGTTATGGCCGCTCAACTCTCCCGAAGCAGGACTTCACCAAAGTGTTGACTATCACCTAGATCCAACAAAAAGGAGGGATCTTGATGCATTCTCAATACTACACCCCAAATCCTCCAGAGTCTCGATCGCCTCACCAACCACTTTTTCTAGACGGGAAGGTAACAGGAGCTGACACATAGCAAGGGCCAGAGGTGACACATTCCCTCATCAAGGGGTGACACATGTCACGCTCTAATAGGAATAAGGGGTCTTCAAAATTTCCATATCCCGGTGACATTTGGCACGTCGATTGTTGGTCCATGTCACCCTGGAAACGTTGGATTTCCATGTCACACCAAACAAACAACCTTATAACATCTTTCATATTTCACAGTCGGGATCCGGCAATGTAGATCCATATATATATGACTCTTGTTACTTTGGTACTTTTCCATTTGAGCGTTTTGTGGTGCAATCTCCTCATGACTTCCAGAGTTGGTCAGCGTCAGGCTAACCATAACCTAGAGCTGACAGTCAGGGTTGATCCACATAGACCCACAAATCTATGACTCTTATCACTTCACAAATTCATCCTTCAAAGGTTCCCAACGTTATGGCCACTCCACTCTCCCGAAGCAGGACTTCACTGAAGTGTTGACTACAGCCTAGATCCAATGGACAGGAGGGATCCTAATGCATTCTCAAATCAATAGTTCACATCACTTCATAACTCCAGCATTCATGGGATTTTTTGTAACCTCCTCCTTGCTCCCAGAGTAGGTCAAAGTCGAATTGACTGAGGAGTAGAGCCAATAGTCACGAGTGGTCCCGAAGCTCCTCCAGATTGACGGCCCTCGTCACTTTACGACTTTAGTATTTGAGGGTTTGGCCATGTAATTTTCATATTTCTCCTGGAGTGGTCAGCATTGGGTAGACCATGGCCTAGTCCCAATAGATGAAATTTAGCAACAGACAAGGGCGACACGTAGCCCGGTCAACTAATTCCACATTTCTAGTTCCATTTGATGCCTGGGGTCTGTGAAAGCCTCAAATTGGGGTGACATGTGTTACACCTACAATGATTCCATGTCACCCTAGATGAAGTTCACATGATACATCACTCCAGCCTTTGACGCTCTGGCGATATTCTCTTTCACTCACAGGTTAAACCTCTTGGAGTAGTACTATCCTGAAGTACTTGATGCCATCTTGTCCTTAGGCTCGATATGATGGTCAAGAAGGGCTCTGAAGGATCCTTACATCCATGGTTCACGTTACTTCGTAGCTCCTACCTTCAGGGATTTTGACTCTACGACCACTCCATTCTCCCGAAGTAGGAATTCACCAAAGTATCGTACACAGGTCCCTCCTCTGAATGAGCGGATGGTTAAGAGGTGTTCTCAATGGATTCCCCTAGATTGAACGGTCGATAGGGATCCTAAAGGTTCCATAGATCCACGTTCCACATTGCTTCGTGACTCCATGTAATGTCTCCACTTTGGGACATCATCACAGTGCAGAGATTTATGATGACCAGAGTAGCCAGATGGATGTTGTAGCGAGTACAGGGTCATTTGAGAGGCATTGTGGGGTCCATCTTGCATTGATCATCATATTCCATCATTATGATCCATTCCACACAGGTTGGCTTGTGTTTCATTTCATTCCGACAATTTCCATGATATTGACTATTTTGAGCTATAAGTTAATTGCAATCACTGAAGAGGTCATTTTGGGCACATTACTTGGAGGAACCTCTCAGTGTAATATCTCATTGGAATTGGGAGGAGAAGCACTACAGGATGGGATGGCTAGAAGTGACTTTTAGTGGCCAGGGAAGCCACAAGGATAGATAAAGATATTTTCAGAGGTAAAAATGTTAATTAATTAATTAAAGTGATTTAATTAATTAATTAAATATTAATAAAATGAAAGTCACTTTGGAGGGACAAGGTGAGCAAAAAGTATAAAAGGAAGGCAAGGGCCTCTACTCTATTCATTCATGTATGATCTTATTTTGATATCTGGCTTCTAGCTAGTGAGCCCAACATTGGGGATTTTGAGGGTTTTGACTTAACAAACCCTAGAGGACGATTCGGTGGTGAAAGATTCCACCTAACTTGTCCCAAGCTTGGTCTCAGAGATGCAATATTCTCCCACACCATTCTAGTTCCAGATCTACTCAGTTGCAGGAGGGTTCTACATCAGTTGTATGTGCAGGTAGAGAGAGGGTGCACCATTTGAGGGTTTCCAGCAAGGGGTGTGCACCATCCATTGAGGGAAGTCTATTGCAGGTGGTTGACAGGGTTTTTGGAGATTCTATCACCTGGGTTCTTCTTGCAGGGTCTTCACCATCATTCCTAATGCTTCCTGAGAGATTTTTATGGTACAAATAATTTTCCTTCGGGGGTTTTGACATTACAACACCCATGTCCTCTCAAAGCGGTCAATGCCAGGATGACTACAACGTAGATTCGAGGAATGGGCTAGTTCACTTCCATCCTCATATCTATGCCCCTCATCAATTCGTGACTCCATCATTTGGGAATTTGGCGGTTGTGAAGTTTAACATCCCAGAGCTTGGAGCTCCCAAATCTCTAAATCTATTAAGAGATAGTTCCTTTCAGACTACCATAGGGTTCCCAGACCCTGGTCATATGTACCCTTTGACTAATCTCGGGCTATAATATTTACTCTTAGACGAGATTTGGTTAAGGCCATGGGAACGAGCCTATGGTATCTTAGGCTACTAGTGTGAAGGAATCACCTTCCTAGTTCGCATAACTTTAAGTTATGAAATAGGGCGAGGTAATCTCATGGAATTAACAAGACTGTGGCATTCCCAAGAACTATTATCCAACTATGGAACTGTGAGGTAACTCCCTAGGGAAAACACCTCGAGGGTATTTTTGACCAACCCAGAGGTCAAGATTGTTTCCTTACAGAAAATCAAACACAATAGTTTATAGAAGGATAGTAAACACCATTATCATCTATTTCACACATTAAGGCACAAGTTATCACCTTTACAAATAATCAAATCATACAATTCAATTCTAGTATACAAGGCATAAAAATACTTATGTATTACAGTCGATCACCAACTGAATGACTGTGGGTGTTCACCTTTCCACCCAACCATAGGCTCATAGGCATTCATTCTTAGCACTCTAACCACCCCCATGCCAAGCCATGATATCACTAGAGAACTTTCATAGTTTCTTAGAGGTTCTTTCTCTGTCATGATCTCTGCGAGGTTTATCGGATGCCTCCTCAGCATCAAGCTCATAGTCTCTTACTTGGGTCACATTCTCCTATAATGTTCTCAGAGATATTTTTCTCAACTAGAGAGCCTCGCGCGTTCTCCTCTCTTCTTTGTATGTTGTTTGGTGTCTCGCCTTCTCTCTATAGATCCTCTCACGCGTGCCTCTTCCTTGGTGTGTCTTCTCCTTTCCTACACGTGTATCCTTTATGCCTACCTTTTCTAGGATGGTTCTTGAACTATTATGTTCCTTCTATCAGAAGGAAACTCGAGTCAGCCTGGGTCTGCAAGACTCTATGGTACTTCGGGCTAAAATCCTCCTGTCTCCTCAGCCAAACCATGCTTCCATTCATGGGGGTGGTTGATTATTCAACCACCAGTCCTTCCTTCATTAACTGATTCCTCTCCTTAGGATCCAGAGGGGTTTTATAATTCCCAACAAGGGGAAATTTGGGGTCATTTGACATGATGAACCCTCTCTTATAATTTTCCTTTTTCTTTCCTATAGTGATATCATGGCCAATACTTCAAGGCTTCACCCCCATAGTTAGTCATTGGAAAATTCAAACAAAAATACATTTACATGGTTCCCATGCCATAGCATGGTGATCCTGATTAATGATTAATTACAAGTTAGGGGAAACATGGGTGTTACAATCCCCTACCCCTTCAAAGGAACATCATCCTCGATTTTCTTTCTTAGTAACATCTTCCATGTCTTTCTCATTCAACTACTTCAGAAGCCTTGACCTTGTTTCTTGGTCAAGTCCCTTCCGAACTCTCAACCTTCATCACCTATATTCAATACTCTTGGATAACAAGCATATTAATCATAGTTTCATGAGAAAACATTTTATTGTTGCATAAAATTCAAGAAACATTTCATAACTCAACACAATACTCATATGTGTAGTTCATGGATTTGTATCCACATGGTTGTCTTGTTATCTGGGCTCACTATTTTTCCTAGACATACCCCCTTGTGTGTATGATCCCAATCAATAGTGTAAAATAATTATCAAAGTCTTCTCTTCCTTGTGGTCACTCACCCTCCAGGCCTAGGCTCAGGCATCCCCTTCTTTGTTATACATTTCCTCAGTCGATCCATCTTTCCTTGCCAAGGTTTTCTCGCACAAGAAGAATTTTAGAGACTTCATTGAGCCTTACAGTTGAGGTGTCCCTCAGACTTGCTCTGCTAAGGCGTCCCTCTAGCTTGTGTTGCCATAAAAAACATGTTATAGGGTGACCATGGCTTACCACAAGTTTTCCTGTCCCAATCAGTAGCCTCTCCCATGATTTCTAACTCAACAACCTTCATTTTTCCTCCTTAGGAAGATCTTTTCGTTTCACCTGTATCACAGGTGTACATAAATTATGAGAGATGATCATCAATTTAAAAATCATAAAATTGGTTTATAAATCTGTCACCCACAGATTTTCCAATTTCCATATTTATTTTCAGATTTGTTCTGCACAGGAACCAGATCCACAAATATGAGACTTTCCTTCCCATATCAGTTTGTCTCAGTAGGACATTGGTCCTCCTTATGGGCTTATAACACTTCCATACCTAAGACCTTTTTCTTTCGGCAATTCATTATTTACATAGCCAAACAAACTGTTAGTTTCTCATGTATATATATATTCTCACAACACAGTTAAAATGTCATCACATACATTTCTTAGCTTGTGCATTCTAATAGTTGCATCACATCTATATAAACATGAAAGGAAACATTATCCCTTAGATATGCATCATTTCATCATACCACGATTTTCAAAATGTAATTCAGATATCAAATGACTTTAATGAATGTGCCAACATTCACGGCTACATTCATACCCAATGCACCCTTGCATTGATTTCAAGTTTTCCACACTTTATGCGAAGCACTTTTCCATGGTGTGTTGGGGATTATCCAAGCTCTTCACCGTATGGATTATTCATTCTTGTTCATTATTGCAGCAGGACTGTACTTCCTACTACATGTTGATCATGATCCCAAATCAGTACATATGAAACTATAAGTTTCTCTTGAATGCACCCAAACATTCTTCCTTCATTAGTAACCATGGTGCCAACACTCATGGCCACCCAAATTTTTTTTTATTTGACACCTATACAATGTAAGTGAAATACTGTAAGGTCCTCCTTCCTCAATGGAAGGTACATTATCTTCCCTTTGTGCAAACATGCATTTCCTCTAAGCAATTCCATGCAATGTGCTAACTATGAGCACCTTTATTCCCAATCTCCCTAGATTGGTTATCGTACCCATGGTACTCTTTACTCCTGCAATTTTCTTGCAATGATTATAACCCATCCTTGACTAGCATAGACTTCCTCTGCTTGAGGTTGTCCCTCATTGGCAACTGTCTTTCTCAACAACTCTAATTTATTTCTACACATGTCATACATCATGATTATATTAATTGTCATGTAAAGTAAAAATGTATGTATCATTTCAACAAACATTTTCAAATATGTCCTAGCATATCCTTATGCACTTCTTCATGTTATCCTTAATGTTTCCATGAATGAAACACAAACAATGTTCAATTGTTTCTATAGCCATGCAACCATAATCACTATGATGTTAAAAAACTTACCTGCATTAGTAAATCAATCTCTCATACCAGAGAGATACAATAAACAACCAGGAGGGAGTCAAGGAACTCTTCCTTGGTCCAACTTCTTCTACACAACCCTCGAATTTTAGTCCAACTGAGTTATTCCAAGGCCTCACTGCCTTTATTTAATATGGCTCACCTAAGCCTATTCAATAAAACATATTCATTTATTCATTCTCTCTTCCTATTCGATCACTAACAAGATCAAATGCTCTTCATCATTATGTTGACCCTTTTCCCATAGACCCAGTCCTCGTGACCACAGTCTAACGTAGAGTGATAAACTCTATCTTCCTTGACTGGCCTGGAGGAACTTTGTTTTCTCTCCATGTGACCGAGAGTTGTCACTTTGGCTCTATTCTTTTTAGGCACTATCCTTTCATCTCTCATTTCCAGGCGCTATGATCATGGCTTAATCCCTTGTCTGATGATCAATGGTGTAAATCTAACTTCCCCTAGATTTGACAGTTGCAAGGGATTGTAGAACCTCAACTAGCTCCTGGTTTAACTCTCCTCTCGATCTTCACAATGGAATATGTGCATTCGTAATGGAATCGACGTGAGTCATTGATCTATTGACCTATCAAGATCAATGATCCTAGTTGATTGTGAAGTCTGAACCTGTGTGATCATTAACTCATCCTTCGATCTCCACAATGACTCTCATCTATTGATTTACCTTCAGCTTGATCCAATGGCCACAACTTAATCATTCGTTGACCCAACGTTCTACAACGCTCCTAGTTGGAAGATTCTAATGGTTGTTGTGTATTCCTTGTGTGGGTTTGATCTAACGGTCTTCATCCACTTATGGAATGATCACACAACTATTGTATCTCTTCTTGTGATCGTGAAACCCTGTCTGTAGGATCATCAATCCTTATTTTGATCGATGATCATTGGGATTCCATTCTATGATCTCATTTAAAAGGTGGGATTGTATCAGATTCCTTACATGAGTTGTACTTATTTTTCCTACAACACAAAACCCTACACCTACAATCACAAACATGCACCTGCAATTGCACAGTCTCAGCTATATGCACAGACTTATCCTTCTTCCTCTTTGAGGTATACACTGCATATTACCATTCAGTTATCAGAATGGGAAATATTCATTTATTAGTCTTCTATTCATCACATGATGTTTTCAAAATGTAATCCATGATTCTTATATATATATATATATAAGCTTATATCTCACTGCTTAATTCTCAGTAGTCATTAAGGTTGTGACTATGTTCTCCTAGCAGAGTCTTCACATAGTTCCTCCATAGGGAAATCGTTTAGCATGCAACTTCCTTATTTCTTATCCATCACTATATATGATGGCATCAACCTTGATTTAGCTTCAGTTGTTTACCAAATATTCCATAAGGAATATAAACATGCATTTTTTTCAAGCATCCAAATTATGTATCCACACATATTATGGTTTTGTTAACTTACATCCATGATGTATTTAACCATGCACATAATAATAAGCCTTTGTGTAGCTTCCATAGGTATATTTAATATCCCAGATATATCTCTACTTTAAAATCAGTCAACTCATGATTATTCTCAATCATTCTCATGTGATCCTCAAGGCATAATCATTTGCCTCTTATCATGACAACAAAACATCCTTGATTGTTTACTCTTTCATCTATTTATCATTCAAAACATAACTTTCATGACTCTTTAGAATGGATTCAACCATGCATCCATGGTATTCATTCAATCTTATCAAGTGCAATGCTTGCCTCACATTTCATTCAATTATGCAATCACCTCGTGCCTTTAGTATACATATATTCTTACATCATACAGGTGCATTAATTGCACATTTATTATCACTCATATATATTTGATCTTAAAATTAGTCTTCATATCAAGAAGCCTCACATTGCATCAAATTCATGCACTCAAGTTTATATAGACATAGCTAAACATTCATCTTGCAAGTTCATTGCGTGTGCCCCTTTTTCATTGATATTTTTAGTTTTAATATTAGTGTCCTTTAGTGACATATTAAAGTCACTCATATGACTAGTCTCATAGTCATAATTCATGCTAATGTTACTCCTTCTATAGGGAAATAACCATCAAGGGTCACCTTTTTCCTTTCTACCGTGAAAACCTTCCATAATTCAAAATTCATATGGGTAGTTATTGTGTCACTCAAGGTAGTAAGATAACCACTTTTGGCCTCTTCTTCATGCCTCAATTCACTCTCGGTCAACATATATTTACAAGGGAATCCTTTCCTAAACTCCCTCTTATAGCTATCTGAGTATACCATGCCATATCCATATGGCTACCATCCACCACTGGATGTCAATATGACCCATTGGGATTCTAGAAGTGCCCAACACTTCCTTTACCACATTCAGGATCAACATTTAACCAACCATTTTACCTTATTTATAATAAATTCTAATGTCTAATAACATTTGGACTATTCCCTTAAGGCCCAAGTACAATTTCGAAGTATGCTACTTACTAAGTATTCTAGTTCATAACTCCAGAGTATCTTTAGGTCATAATTAGTATTAACCATTACACCTATAATTCTTCCATATGTTCAACAATAGTCAGGGAAGAAGGTCACTCTCCTCCTCCCACAAGAATTCTGGCAGATTAGTTTCCTATCCACCAAGCATGGGAGGCTGCTATGATCTCTCACTCAATCACTCTATACTTATACATCTTTGTTTATTAGCTTGATTAGATAAAACCCCAAGCATTTCCTGTACCTAGAGACAAATATTGCTTCTCATTTCCCTTTAAAACTCAAGAGTTGCGCATGCTCTCCCTTTCCAAAGAATGGTTTCCAGACTCATTCTTATGATTGTGAGGGATTATACACATATACAAGGTTCAATCCTTTATTAAAGAAGTTATTATTATTGCTACGGATCCTTTCAATCCATTCACATCCAATTCTTCCTATTAGTTCCTATCATCCTAATCCCACTCTTGTGGGATTAGCTATCAATTCCCAAAATAAATTATAGTCTCCTTCTTCCACGGCCTAGCATGATTCAAAATTGTTGGGTAAAATCCCAACTGAATTTTGATCTGCATCCTTTTTCCTCAAGAAACTTATGTAGAGACAGATCTATGGCTCTTATCACTTCACAAATTTGACCTTCAGAGTTTCCAACGTTATGGTCGCTCCACTCTCCCGAAGCAAGACTTCACCCAAGTGTTGACTACAGCTTGGATTAAATGGACAGGAGCTATCCTGATGCATTCTCAAATCGATGATTCACGTCACTTCATAAATCCAATGTTCATGCGATTCATAGTGTAACCTCTTCCTTTCTCCCATAGTAGGTCAGAGTTGAATTAACCGAGGAGTAGATCCAATGGTCACGAGTGGTTTTGAACCTCCTACAAATCGATGGACTTCGTCTCTTCATGAATTCAGTATTCGTGAGTTTGGCCATGTAACTTTCGTATTTCTCTTAGAGTGGTCAGCGTCAGGCTAACCATGGCCTAGGCTCAATAGATGACATTTGGTAGAAGACAAGGGTGACACGTAGCCTGATCAAATGGTGCCACGTGTCCAATTCCATTTGACACCTGGGGTTTGTGAAATCCACAAATAGGGGTGACACATGTTAGTACACCTACGATGAGTCCATGTCACCCTAGGTGACGTTAACATGCTACATCACTGTGGCCTTCAATGCTTCGGCGATATTCTCTTTCACTCACAGGTTAAACCTCCCAAAGTAGGACTTTCGAAGGGATTGACACCATATTTTCATTAGGCTTGATCTAATATTTGAGAAGGATTCTGAAGGATCCTTAGATCCATGGTTCACGTTACTTTGGAGCTCTGTCCCTCGAAGTTTTTGACTCTACGACTGCTCCATTTCTCCTAAAGTAGGACTTTTTCGAAGTACCGTACGTGGGTCATGAGCGAACGGTTAATATATTTTCTCAACAGAGTCCCCCATATCGAACGGTCAAGAGAGATCCTAAAGGATCCATAGATCCACGGTCCACATTGCTTTATGACTCCGTCCTTCGGGGGTTTTGATGTTACATCACCCCTGTCCTCCCAAAGTTGTCAATGTTGGGATGACTACAGTGTAGATTCGACGGTTGGGATAGTTCCCATCCATCCTCAAATATACAACCCTCATCAATTTTTGACTCCTTCATTCGGGATTTTGGTGGTTGTGAAGTTTAACATCCTGGAGCTTTGAGCTCCCAGAGCTCTGAATCCATTAAGAGCTAGCTCCTTTCGGACTAGCGTAGGGTTCCCAGACCTTGGTCATATGGACCCTCTAATGAATCTCGAGCTATAATCTCTAATCTTAGTTGAGATTTGGTTAAGGTTGTGGGCATGAGCCTATGGTCTCTTAGGCTAGTAGTTTGAAGGAAGCGCCTTCCTAGTTCACAAAACTTTAAGTTCTGAAACAGGGCAAGGTAATCTCATGGAATTAACTAGACAGTGGCGGTCCCAAGAAGTTTGCTCCAACTCTGGAACTGTGAAGTAACTCCCTGGGGAAAACACCTCGAGGGTCTTTCCGACCAACCCAGAGGTCAATATTGTTTCCTTACATCCAATCAAACACAATAGTTTACAGAAGGACAGTAAACACCATTACCATCTATTTCATGCAAGGCATAAGTTATCACCTTTATAGATAATCAAATCATACATTTCAATTATAGTATACAGGGCGTAAAAATACTTATCTATTATAGTTGATCACCAACTGAATGACTGTGGGTGTTCGCCTTTCCACCTAGCCATAGGCTCAGACGCATTCATTCTTAGCGCTCTGGCAACCCCCGTGCCAAGCCATGATATCACTAGGCAACTTTCACAGTTTCTCAGAGGTTATTTCTCTATCACGGTCTTTGCGAGGTTTATCAAATGCCTCCTCAGCATCAAGATTACAGTCTTTTTGGCACAGGGGCAGACCCAGGGTTCAACGCTTCAACATCACAGCAAAAAAAACCTAACTACTGGCCCTTTCGACAACACTTGCGAAGCAGATGAAGTCTCACCTAAGGTAGAGGCAGGGGCGGTTGCAAGACTCAAGTGTCTACAACTTAATTGGGACACAGATCTGCGATTGCAACACTTAACAAAGAACTTAGACAACAATATGCATTAAGTTATGATTCTTATTCACATCGCAGATTAACCCTTATTACAAATCAATGCAATAGTAATCAAGATTAAGCACATCTAATCATTTAGCACATAGCATCAGAGAATATGTATCATTTATTCATATATAAAGCACTAAGCATCAATGGATCTACCTATCATGCATCATGACTAAGAAAATAAATACATAAACACCATAAACAACATTGCACAAAGAACAACAACACATGATATACGTGGTTCACCCAAGTGTGGGGCTACCTCCACCAACTTCTTCTTCTTCTTTATTAGTATTCAAGATTCTTACATTCCTTTGCTCCTGTGCACAAAGCCACAAAGCCAACTCCACCAAGGGACAGGATATTTGCGCACACCTCGCCAGATCCTCCTTCCCTGAATTAGGTCAGGGCACAAATCCTTACACCGTCTGTCTACACAAAGCCTCTTACAATCACTTGCACTTAGCCTTGCAAGTCTTAACATAGTCTTTGCACAAAGCCAATTATTCATGCACTAAGCCAATGACCTCTCTAAGCCAAAATTACTACTTTACTTACATCGCCTAGCTACTTATTTATACATTACAAAAAGGCCTACCAGCCACCAGTGTTACTATTGTAAATATGAAAAGAGAGTGGGGTTCAGAATGAAGATCCAGGAGGAAAACATCTGTTCGATTTTTCGAGCTAGGTATTCTCGTCTAAGCAGGAACATGGTTATCCTGTGTCTCATCGAGGATCATTCAGCTATCTAGATTCATATTAAATCATATAGTGGTTTGAAGGCCAAGATAACTTCTATTTTCCCTCACCTCCGCTAGTCCACTGCATTTTTCCACCTCATTCTTTATTGATTGGTGAACTAATAATTATAAGTTCCTCCACTCAACTTTGCTTGACTAAACTATTCCATATTCTATTTCATTCACTTTGTCTACGATCTTCTCTCCCCATTCACTTAGGTAAATTGGTTGATGCACTTTTCATATATATCTGGAAAGCATGAGCTTAACCATTGAGCCAAGGAAGGAAGGAAGGAAGTATAGTTCAAGCTTCAATCATGATCAATGGCACATTCAATCACAATATATGTTTGTTTTCTAGAGGAAGGTGGGGTGCTTCCCAGTTACTCCCTTCGTCCGACCTCTTCTAATAGGAATAAATAAAGAAAGAAAATTGGAGCTCTAGAAGCCCTTGTGTTTATTGGATCTTGGACGGGAAGTCGTGCAGGTGCTAAGGAACGAACGGACACACTACACCTCTCCCTATTTCCTTCCTTTGAGTTTAGGCCGAAGCAAGGCATTGAAGCAATGATGACTTGAAGTGTTTTGAGTGTTGGTTCACTGGTCTCGCCATTGTTGGATCCTAGTTTGCACAGTTTTCAGAGAAAAGGCCAACCAATTCATTTCAATCTCCATCCATAAAGGAAAATCAAGCTGCTAACAACATTGTATATAAATCCTTTTAACCCTCAACCAAGAATGAAAAAAAGTAATCAAGAAAGACACGTTGAAATATATCCTTCAGACCCTTTGATCGAATGCTTGAATCTGAGGGGCCCTGAGGCATTAATCGGGCATCTATCCCGAGAACTTTCCCTTGAAAGAAATCTAGAAATATAGGTGGGCATAGTCCACTTCTTGTTCACTAGTGGTTCATTCCTTCGTTCTCAATATAGTTGTCTCCTTCCCCCTTGGTTCTTCGAACCTCTCCTCGGAAAATAACTAATAGAGTCTCCCAACCAACTAGCTCAATTCCTCCCTCTATCTGCCCACTCATTACTACTTATGTAAGATCATGATCCTTTATTCATAAGGTTTCCTCCCTTGGTTACTAGTAATAGGATATTTCATGTCACTTTACAGTCATGTCTGGGGTCGGTTTTGAGGTTCCTCAATTGGTTTATGGAGTGAAATTGATTGGTGCCAAAATGTAGGTCTGGAAGGAATTTGTCATGTTTGGATAAAACTCTCCCTAGTCAAATCAAATGGTTTTGCATACACCTACCAACCATGTGTTGATGAATCTTCTCTATGATTCTTATGAATGAGTCCCCTATGGGGTGGAGGCATCACTGTATTATATAATTATTTCCATCCTGAATAGCAAAAGCATAAGCAGTTTAGTCGAGTGGATTTCATCCCATGCTTAAATCTAGATCGAATCAAATAAGTGTTTGTTGGTTTCAGTCCGACCCAATCAATGAAAGAGAGAAATATATCAAGTTTTTCCAGAGCAAAGAGGTCAAG
>SNQJ01S0012987.1:96865-119423 GCA_010110895.2 Picea sitchensis
CCTTGGTATATATAGGAGACTAGGAGGTATAATTACAAATAATGGCCTAAAGCCGACATAATTAAAATAACATTACTAATATAAATTACAACTAATGGCCTAAAGCCGACATAAATAAAATAGCATTACTAATCTAATATGCCCTAATTAAGGGGTAATGAGCCAACATTAGGGCTTAACATCATATCCCACATATATCTCTACTTTAAAATCAGTCAACTCATGATTATTCTCAATCATTCTCATGTGATCCTCAAGGCATAATCATTTGCATCTTATCATGACAACAGAACATCCTTGCTTGTTTACTCTTTCATCTATTTATCATTCAAAACATAACTTTCATGACTCTTTAGAATGGATTCAACCATGCATCCATGGTATTCATTCAATCTTATCAAGTGCAATGCTTGCCTCACATTTCACTCAATTATGCAATCACCTCGTGCCTTTAGTATACATATATTCTTACATCATACAAGTGCATTAATTGCACATTTATTATTGCTCATATATATTTGATCTTAAAATTAGTCTTCATATCAAGAAGCCTCACATTGCATCAAATTCATGCACTCAAGTTTATACAGACATAGCTAAACATTCATCTTGCAAGTTCATTGATTGTGCCCCTTTTTCATTGATATTTTTAGTTTTAATATTAGTGTCCTTTAGTGACATATTAAAGTCACTCATATGACTAGTCTCATAGTCATAATCCATACTAATGTTACTCCTTCTACAGGGAAATAACCATCAAGGGTCACCTTTTTCCTTTCTACTGTGAAAACCTTCCATAATTCAAAATTCATATGGGTAGTTATTGTGTAACTCAAGGTAGTAAGATAACCACTTTTGGTCTCTTCTTCATGCCTCAATTCACTCTTAGTCAACATATCTTTACAAGGGAATCCCTTCCTAAACTCCCTCTTATAGCTATCTGAGTATACCAAGCCATATCCATATGGCTACCATCCACCACTGGATGTCAATATGACCCATTGGGATTCTAGAAGTGCCCAACACTTCCTTTACCACATTCAGGATCAACATTTAACCAACCATTTTACCTTATTTATAATAAATTCTAATGTCTAATAACATTTGGACTATTCCCTTAAGGCCCAAGTACAATTTCGAAGTATGTTACTTACTAAGTATTCTAGTTCAGAACTCCAGAGTATCTTTAGGTCATAATTAGTATTAACCATTACACCTATAATTATTCCATATGTTCAACAATAGTTAGGGAAGAAGGTCACTCTCCTCCTCCCACAAGAATTCTGGCAGATTAGTTTCCTATCCACCAAGCATGGGAAGCTGCTATGATCTCTCACTCAATCACTCTATATTTCTACATCTTTGTTTATCAGCTTGATTAGATAAAACCCCAAGCATTTCCTGTACCCAGAGACAAATCTTGTTTCTCAGTTCCCTTCAAAACTCGAAAGCTGCGCATGCTCTCCCTTTTCAGAGAATGGTTTCCAGACTCATTCTTATGATTGTGAGGGATTATACACATATACAAGGTTTAATCCTTTATTAAAGAAGTTATTATTATTGCTACGGATCCTTTCAATCCATTCACATCCAATTCTTCCTATTAGTTCCTATCATACTAATCCCACTCTTGTGGGATTAGCTATCAGTTCCCAAAATAAATTATAGTCTCCTTCTTCCACGGCCTAGCATGATTCAAACTTGTTGGGTAAAATCCCAACTGAATTTTGATCTGCATCCTTTTTCCTCAAGAAACTTATGTAGAGACAGATCTATGGCTCTTATCACTTCACAAATTCGACCTTCAGAGTTTCCAACGTTATGGCCGCTCCACTCTCCCGAAGCAAGACTTCACCCAAGTGTTGACTACATCTTGGATCCAACGGACAGGAGGTATCCTGATGCATTCTCAAATCGATGATTCACGTCACTTCGTAAATCCAATGTTCGTGGGATTCATAGTGTAACCTCTTCCTTTCTCCCATAGTAGGTCAGAGTTGAATTAACCGAGGAGTAGATCCAATGGTCACGAGTGGTCTCGAACCTCCTACAAATTGATGGACTTTGTCTCTTCACGAATTCACTATTCGTGAGTTTGGCCATGTAACTTTTGTATTTCTCTCAGAGTGGTCAGCGTCAGGCTAACCATGGCCTAGGCCCAATAGATGACATTTGGTAGAAGACAAGGGTGACACATGGCCTGATCAAATGGTGCCACGTGTCCAATTCCATTTGACACCTGGGGTCTGTGAAATCCACAAATAGGGGTGACACATGTTAGTACACCTACGATGAGTCCATGTCACCCTAGGTGACGTTAACATGCTACATCACTGTGGCCTTCAACGCTTCGGCGATATGCTCTTTCACTCACAGGTTAAACCTCCCAAAGTAGGACTGTCGAAGTGATTGACACCATCTTTTCGTTAGGCTTGATCTAGTAGTTGAGAAAGATTCTGAAGGATCCTTAGATCCATGGTTCATGTCACTTCGGAGCTCTGTCCCTTGGGGTTTTCGACTCGACGACTGCTCCATTTCTCCTAAAGTAGGACTTTTTCGAAGTACCGTACGTGGGTCATGAGCGAACGGTTAATATATTTTCTCAATAGAGTCCCCCATATCGAATGATCAAAAGATATCCTAAAGGATCCATAGATCCACGGTCCACATTGCTTTACGACTCCGTCCTTCGGGGGTTTTGATGTTACATCACTCCTGTCCTCCCGAAGTTGTCAATGTCAGGGATGACTACAGCATAGATTCGACGGTTGGGATAGTTCCCATCCATCCTCAAATATACAACCCTCGTCAATTTTTGACTCCGTCATTCAGGATTTTGGTGGTTGTGAAGTTTAACATCCTGGAGCTTCGAGCTCCCAGAGCTCTGAATCCATTAAGAGCTAACTCCTTTCGGACTAGCGTAGGGTTCCCAGACCTTGGTCATATGGACTCTCTAATGAATCTTGAGCTATAATCTCTAATCTTAGCTGAGATTTGGTTAAGGTTGTGGGCATGAGCCTATGGTCTCTTAGGCTACTAGTTTGAAGGAAGCGCCTTCCTAGTTCACAAAACTTTAAGTTCTGAAACAAGGCAGGGTAATCTCATAGAATTAATGAGACAGTGGCGGTCCCAAGAAGTCTGCTCCAACTCTGGAACTGTGAGGTAACTCCCTGGGGAAAACACCTCGAGGGTATTTCCGACCGACCCAGAGGTCAATATTGTTTCCTTACATCCAATCAAACACAATAGTTTACAGAAGGACAGTAAACACCATTACCATCTATTTCACGCAAGGCATAAGTTATCACCTTTATAGATAATCAAATCATACATTTCAATTATAGTATACAGGGCATAAAAATACTTATCTATTATAGTCGATCACCAACTAAATGACTGTGGGTGTTCGCCTTTCCACCTAGCCATAGGCTCAGACGCATTCATTCTTAGCACTCTGGCAACCCCCGTGCCAAGCCATGATATCACTAGGTAACTTTCACAGTTTCTCAGAGGTTATTTCTCTATCACGGTCTTTGCGAGGTTTATCAAATGCCTCCTCAGCATCAAGCTTACAGTCTTTTCGGCATAGGGGCAGACCCAGGGTTCAACGCTTCAACATCACAGCAAAAAAAAACCTAACTACTGTCCCTTTCGACAACACCTGTGAAGCAGATGAAGTCTCACCTGAGGTAGAGGCAGGGGGGGTTGTAGGACTCAAGTGTCTACAACCTAGTTGGGACACAGATCAGCGATTGCAACACTTAACAGAGCACTTAGCCAACAATATGCATTAAGTTATGATTCTTATTCACATCGCAGATTAACCCTTATTATAGATCAATGCAATAGTAATCAAGATTAAGCACATCTAATCATTTAGCACATAGCATTAGAGAATATGTATCATTTATTCATATATAAAGCACTAAGCATCAATGGATATACCTATCATGCATCATGACTAAGAAAATAACTACATAAACACCATGAACAACATTGCACAAAGCACAACAACACATGATATACGTGGTTCACCCAAGTGTGGGGATACGTCCACCAACTTCTTTTTCTTCTTTATTAGTATTCAAGATTCTTACATTCCTTTGCTCCTGTGCACAAAGCCACAAAGCCAACTCCACCAAGGGACAGGATATTTGCGCACACCTCGCCAGATCCTCCTTCCCTGAATTAGGTCAGGGCACAAATCCTTACACCATCTGTCTACACAAAGCCTCTTACAATCACTTGCACTTAGCCTTGCAAGTCTTAACATAGTCTTTGCACAAAGCCAATTATTCATGCACTAAGAGAATGACCTCTCTAAGCCAAAATTACTACTTTACTTACATCACCTAGCTACTTATTTATACATTACAAAAAGGCCTACCAGCCACCAGTGTTACTATTGTAAATATGAAAAGAGAGTGGGGTTCAGAACGAAGATCCAGGAGGAAAGCAGTTCGATTTTCCGAGCTAGGTATTCTCGTCTAAGCGGGAACATGGTTATCCTATGTCTCATTGAGAATCATTCGGCTATCTAGATTCATATTAAATCATATAGTGGTTTGAAGGCCAAGATAACTTTTATTTTCCCTCACCTCCACCAGTCCACTGCATTTTTCCACCTCATTCTTTATTGATCGGTGAACTAATAATTATAAGTTCCTCCACTCAACTTCACTTGACTAAACTATTCCATATTCTATTTCATTCATTTTGTCTACGATCTTCTCTCCCCGTTCGCTTAGGTAAATTGTTTGATGCACTTTTCATATATATCTGGAAAGCATGAGCTTAACCACTAAGCCAAGGAAGGAAGGAAGGAAGTATAGTTCAAGCTTCAATCATGATCAATGGCACATTCAATCACAATATATGTTTGTTTTCTAGAGGAAGGCAGGGTGCTTCCCAGTTACTCCCTTCGGCCGACCTCTCCTAATAGGAATAAATAAAGAAAGAAAATTGGAGCTCTAGAAGCCCTTGTGTTTATTGGATCTTGGACGGGAAGTCGTGCAGGTGCTAAGGAACGAATGGACACACTACACCTCTCCCTATTTCCTTCCTTTGAGTTTAGGCTGAAGCAAGGCATTGAAGCAATGATGACTTGAAGTGTTTTGAGTGTTGGTTCACCGGTCTCGCCATTGTTGGATCCTAGTTTGCACAGTCTTCAGAGAAAAGGCCAACCAATTCATTTCAATCTCCATCCATAAAGGAAAATCAAGCTGCTAACAACATTGTATATAAATCCTTTGAACCCTCAACCAAGAATGACAAAAAGTAATCAAGAAAGACACGTCAAAATATATCCTTCAAACCCTTTGATGGAATGCTTGAATCTGAGGGGCCCTGAGGCATTAATTGGACATCTGTCCCGAGAACTTTCCCTTGAAAGAAATCTAGAAATATAGGTGGGCATATTCCACTTCTTGTTCACTAGTGGTTCATTCCTTCATTCTCAATATAGTTGTCTCCTTCCCTCTTAGTTCTTCAAACCTCTCCTTGAAAAATAACTAATAGAGTCTCCCAACCAACTAGCTCAATTCCTCCCTCTATCCACCACTCATTACTACTTATGTAAGATCATGATCCTTCATTCATAAGGTTTCCTCCTTTGGTTACTAGTAACAAGATATTTCATGTCACTTTACAGTCATGTCTGGGGTCGGTTTTGAGGTTCCTCAATTGGTTTATGGAGTGAAATTGATTGGTGCCAAAATGCAGGTCTGGAAGGAATTTGTCATGTTTGGATAAAACTCTCCCTAGTCAAATCAAATGGTTTTTCATACACCTACCAGCCATGTGTTGATGAATCTTCTCTATGATTCTTATGAATGAGTCCCCTATGGGGTGGAGGCATCACTGTATTATATAATTATTTCCATCCTGAATAGCAAAAGCATAAGTAGTTTAGTCAAGTGGATTTCATCCCATGCTTAAATCTAGAGTCAATCAAATAAGTGTTTGTTGGTATCAGTCCGACCCAATCAATGAAAGAAAGAAATATATCAAGCTTTTCCAGAGCAGAGAGGTCAGGATACTCATGAGAATCGGGTGGATGTCAAGGCTTTCACTATTGGACAACTGAGAGGGGGGGGGGATGAATCAGTTGTTACCATGCTTAAACAATTATGCTTCTTTCGAAATCTTTACAAGGCACTCAATGATGATCACAATAATGCAAAGAATTAAACAAAGGAACATTCAGCATAAGTCACATATATGAGAGAGACAGAGACAGATAATTCTCGAGAAAACCCATACAGGGTAAAAACCTCTTTTTCTTTATATGATAATTATTATCTACATTATTTACATTATCATACATATGAGCACCAACTCATTGTGAGGCTACAACCTCTGTTTTTGAAAGCTGCAACTTGCTGAGAGCACCGACTCTCTGTTTTCTCTAGCACCCACTNTGAACCTTTGAGGAAACCAGTCCTCCCTAGCACCTCCCAACCACCCTGAATAATAAATTCTTTGTTACTGAAACTTATTACAGCAATATAAAATTATTCAATGGCTTACCAGCCCTGTTGTTGTTCTGTTACGCTGCTATGTCCTGTCTGCATCAGTGTCTTCTGCATGCCCCTTGCATTTTCTGTTCTTCTGCCTTTTATACTCTCTGCACCATCTCCCTTTGATGCAACCTTCCTCTAGCATGCATCTCTGATCCTGCACTCTGCCTCCTTTCTCACACTTGAATCCTCCCCATGACAACAACGCCTTCATCTTCTTTGTTCAACCTTCTTATATACCTATGCTCCTTGTGCATGCAATATTTTCCATGCCACTGCATGCTCACACCGCGTGCAATCTACTGCACATCTCGAGTGCTTTTCCTAATCATCACAACTCTTCAGCTTCTCTGGTGGTTCCCACCATGCGTTCAGCATCACTGGGTGTTCTGCTAAGAATTCTCAGCCTCTCTGGCAGTTGAGACTCATCGTCTTCTCTGGCACAGTTGAGCTTATGCCTTCTATTTCAGTTATAGGCTTCAACGCTCATCCATCTGTCAATCCCCCTAACCATCGTCTTGCTTCACTGGACAAAGCTTAGAGACTCTTCATCTTCTCTGGCGATCACACAGAGGTCTCTTCGAATTCTCTAGTAGAGACCATCAATGATTTCTAGCAGTTATACTGTGACGTGCTACAGTAGCCCTCTGATATTGTTCTAATTCACCTGCACTGTTGGATTGATTCCATGGGATTTTTCATTCATTTCGGCATTTCAGCATTTGGCTATTCGGCATTCGTGTGACCATGCATCTCGACATTCCCAGTCATGATCCCCGAAATAGAGCTTAGTTTCTCTAGCTCTTTCCTCCATTTCTCACTGATGTGACCAAGGGCTGCGACCATAGCCTTATGCATAAGGCACTTTCGTGATTTTTCATTTCGTGAGTCTGGAGATGAGGCATCTCGACTCTCCAAGTCGTGATCCCCGATACCCCGAAATGGCGTGGGATCAACGGTCCCGATCAATACTTGATTTGACGGCTCAGATCATTTCGCGATTTCGACATTCCTGTGATGAATGTTCTTGATGCTTCCAAATCCCGATCCATGAAACTCCGAAAGTGAGTCAGATCAATGGTCCACATAACCCCCAAAGATGGATGGTTGATGGGATTTCATCTTTCGCAATTTGGCATTTCAGGACTCCTGATGCTGAGAGTTTCTTGACATCTCTATCTCCCAATTTCTGAAACTCCAAAGTGGTGTAAACCTGTTGACGTCACACGTGTCAAATACCTGCCACGTGTCACCCTGATTTGTGACTTACATGTGCTTGAAATGTTGAATCAGTCTGACACTTGTCATTACCTGGTTGTGCCACATGTTCCTAGCTGACGTGGTTTGCTGACGTGAGTCGAATCGATGGTCCAGATCACATCTTGATCTGACGGCTACGATTAAATCGCAATATCACATATCCCGATTTCGGGATTCTTGTGATTGATATCACTTGACATCTCCAACTCTCGATCTGCGAAACTCTGAAATGGAGTTGGATCAATGGTGTAGATCACATCTTGATCTGATGGCTGTGGTTAAGTTGCGATTTCGCATTTCGCGATTTCGAGAGGTTAGGGAACCCCGTTCCTTTGACTCTCCAGTCAGCGAAATGTTTATCTGTGTCCACATGTCCTACCTGAAGATGGATGGTCCTTCTTCTTTTGGGATTTTTTGAGCCCTCTACTCCTTGCACTTTAAAGAGCATGCAGGTTGTCCTTGATCCAATGGTGGTCAGACCCTGTGCTCGGATCTAACACCCGAGATCTATCCTCCATATATGCGCACTTCTCTTGTATACATTGAGATCTGACGGTTATCGGGAATTCGGGATGGGATCCAATGATCACTGATGCTTCTCCTCCGAGCTTATGCATCCTCCTTACTTGGAAGAATTTCTAAGTGTCAAAGGCCTCGACTGATCTGTAGGATCTTTTAAATGACTATGGTTGAGTTTTAATTTTGCATGCGTTAATTAACCATTTGAGAATTTAGTGAAAGAATGAGGAAAGAAGAGGAATTATAACAGCCAAATACACATTTGCGGATCTGAAATGAAAGAATAAATAACAAACCATAACACACAGATTGATAACGGAGTTCGGCACAACTTTTGCCTATGTCTCCGGGCCTTTTCTCTATGGGGGAGGCTTCTTTATTTCTGTTCAAATGCTCAAAAGTACATCGCTGCACTGCCAAAAGGATACAAGACTGATCTGGTCATGCTCTCCCAAATCTCTAGAACTCTGCAAAGAAAACGACACGCAAAACGGACATCTGGAGCTCCCAGAAATGGTCCGACAGCGTCTCCACCTCAAAAGCTTCTCTGCATCAAACTGACTTTGGCTTGGCTTTTCTCCAGCATAACTCTGCTTTGACTAACTGCTAATGGCCTCAAATAGGCCTGGTTTATATAGCCTTGGAGTTGGTTGCTCAGCTCCAACTTCCTCCAAGAATTTGGCCTCCAAAAATACCCAATATCCCCCAAAAATGGAGAGAATCAGCTAATAATAGGCATATTAATTTAATAAAAACCCACAAATAGCATAAAAAACCCACTTTATAAGGTTTATTGGCCAAATCGGGCGCTAGCCCCTTTATCCATGTGCGCGCGCCCTTAACTCGGTCATATGCTAGCCCATGTGGCCATGCGCCATCGCGTTGGCCCCTTTCCATTGGTTCCAGCCCCGGCGCTAGCGGTCATAACCGTGGCTATCGTAACCCCCGCGCGTTTTGGTGGTAGAGCCCCGGGTCTCGTGGCGCATACATAGGCTCATGGGCCAATTTGTTACAACAACCCCACGCGTATTAATAACTATGCTCCTGGTCACGCCATGGTATGGTTACATGTGGCGTCATTTGCGTCGAGGGCTGGGGCTAAGCCCCGACCCTTTCCCCCGCCAACCGAAGCCATAACCAAACTTAAATAATATATGTGTCGATTGTATAATAAGTTCCACTGGCCACCCGGGTGGCTAGCCCGTTTTTCCAGTCCATTCTCTTGTTGGGAGGTCACGGGTTCGACCCTCGGCCACGCCAACAATTTTACACATATAAACCTACAACCAATAATACGGTGCCATGTGGCAGCCCATGACTGGGCCACGTGGCACCTTTAACAACCAATTGGTGAATGCCACGCGTCAGCCACTGATTGGCCCATGTGCATGCCATGTCAACCCTATCGTACTGACACATCAACCTGCCGTACTGCCACCTGTCAGTCTTGTCACCTGCCGCGTCAGCCTGCCACGTCACCTGGTGATGTCACCCATGCCACATGTCACCCTTTTAGTGGTGACACGTGTCACCTTAGGATACGTCCAACTGTACCTCCATATGCCCGAATATACCTACCATGTGTCACTCCTTGGAGCTACCACATGTCATTGTATGGACCTGCCATGTGTCATTGTACGAACCTGCCACGTCAGCATCCGTACAAACTGTACAGACTGCACAGTCAGCAAATTTTTTTTTCCTGTTTGACTTTTCGGACAGAACGTGATACCTTCTCCATATGGAGCCCGTTTGAAAAAGTAAATATACCACCGGAATCAAGAAGACGAGACGGACGCAATGGCAGAGGTTTTGTCACATTCTGAGCACTTTCATTTTTGAGCATTTTTCAAGCCCTATCAGGCTTCTGGATCCGATTTCGGATCATCGACCTTTGATCTGCCTGTGATCCTAAGTATGTTATCTCCCTTGAGCTTTAGCCATGAGTTAACCTCATCCCTGGTGCGCACCTACGTACTGCATTCGACTCTGCACTAATTCCTTCTAAGCTTACTTTGTTCTTGTTTTTCCATCGATGCACACTCTGATCCTACCATCAATGACAAGCACATACTGCCTATTAAGCATGCCAACCATCCTCTGGACTATCTCTTATGATCTTATCGAGCTTGCTTTGCAGCGTCTTCCCAAGCTACTTCTGATGCCCGTCTGTTACATTCTTCCTATTCTCATGCCATCTTCACTGTTGTACTTTCCATCAATGACAAGCATACGCTACTTGTTGAACATTTTCCAACATTCACTTCCCAGGGAAAACAACCACATATCTATATACATATTACTATACCCCATTTTGATCGACTGATTCTTCTGCAATGGTTGGATATGGGCAAAACCTGGCTAAATCACCAATGAATAAGGTCACCATCTTCTCATCCCTCTCCTAATGTGTTCTGATATCCAGGAGTTCGGGCAGGCCCGTGTCAAACAAACAAACAAATCAATTGGAAGAAAAATTTCCATTTGAGGAGCTAGAGGAGAGGTTCCTTAGTGAGTACCCTCGTTTATCTGATCGTCGGTCAAGAGGAAGTATCAGAGTTGGGGAGAACACAATTGATATTAAGTAAATATATGGACGGATAGATATGAGCTCAGGGATAGGGATTTCAAATTATTTCTATTACTTATTGCAGTTGTATTCTTTTCTTTCTTTATTTCTTCCCTCTGGTCCATAGGCTTAATCGGAGGGTAGATATCGATACAGACAACTATGGATAGAGATTCGGTCATTCCTCTCCCCTTCCAAATGTTGAAATCAATCCCTTTCTCATAGAACTCTCCTTTGGAAGGGAAGGTGAACCCTTAAGACTGGCCAATTGGAAACAACCCTTGCCCCCCCTCATTAATAAGTAAATTGGACAAGTGACTATGTTCCTATATTTCTTCCCCTCAAATAGCGCTTCTAAATCCTTATTTATTATTCTTCAAATGGGTCCGATGACACTGAATTATCCTTCCCTTAACAGCCAAGCAGCGTTACAACACCTTCTTCGCATTCCAGTAATTCATAATATATGTAATAACGCTTTAGCAGACAATACACAATGTATTATATATGTAATAACGCTTTAGCAAAGATAGACATAACTCCATATATCTTGATTACCATACTTCTATTTCTTCCCCTCAAAGAGCTATAAGAGAGGGTTGGTTGGGAGAGGTTATCCCTTTAGTTAGGTTATCCCAACCAAGGTGGAGGACCTTCGACAATGTTGTTATTATATATGTAATTATGAATTCATGAATTATATATGTAATTATGCTATTTCGAGAGATCGATTTTGTTCATTTCAACCATTTCTTCCAGTAATTCATTATATATGTAATAACCCTTGAGAAACGACACACATAATTGTTGCATTGGTTTGATGAAATCAGATAGATCAAAATAGAATAAGGATGACTCACTTAATGTAGGAAGGTGAGGAACTTATCCCATTTCTTCCAGTCATTATTTATATACGTAATTACACTTTAGCAAAGACAGACAAAACTCCATAGATGTTTCTTACCGTACTTCTATTTCGTCCCCTCAAACACTTAGCTCTGCTCAGGTAAGGTTCTCACTGACCTTCTAGCTAGGTCAGGTTATCCCTCAATTTACTTATTTGGTGGGGGGGTGGTCATTAGTTCACATACTCACCCTTGCCCCCCCTCATCAATAAGTAACTTGGACAAGCAACTACGTTCCTTTATCTCTTCCCCTCAAATCATCATCATATATATGTATATCTATATAGTTTTCTTTAAAATGAATTCTTTCTTCCTTCGTTTTTCCATGAAGTTTCAGAAGGGCTCACATTTTCTTACCTAAATATCTATGTTTTCTTAGGGTGGAAGTTCTTCTTCCTTTAGTTCCTAATCTGTCAGAATTTGATCTTAACATGAACCTTTCTAAATTGAAGGGTAAAGGGATAAAACTTCCTTACCTAAATATTTTTGAGAGTAGGGGAGAGAAGGTCTCAGACCGGATGTTTGTTAAGCAAAGCGAGTGGCCTTATCCCAACATAAAGCTTAGATTCTAACTTTAAGTATATGCCTACCCAGAATCCTAAATTCAATTGATCAACTCTATTTATTAAGGGGAGATAAGGTCAATTGGTTGTTCTTCTTCAAGTCTAGAAACATTCTTTTTTCCCCTCAATTCCAATCTCATAAGTTAGGCAAGAACTAGAGTCAGTAAGGGTAGGGTACAAGAGAGTAAGGCAAATGAGTGGTGTGGGTGTGGTGTTGAGCACCCAATCAGTATACTCCCCATTCAGTGTAACCTAAAAGCAATCCCCTCTGAATTTATGAATGAATGCCCTTTGCCTGTTATTTTTCACCTGGCCCACACCAGGTAGCTCTCTCTAGTTACCAAAATAAAATGAGTCAATGCCTACCCTAATATAATCCATAATAGAATATCTCATCATCTCATTCCTTCATATCTAATTATTTCTTTAGGTAGGGATAGGGTATCATAAATAATGGTATGCCTACCAGATGGCATGGGAAGGATGGAGAACAAATAGGGGACAGAGAGCCATCTCTTTATATTAGACTCACTCCTCTTCTGTCAGGAAGGAAACACTTTTGAGGAAATGCTCCCAATTCACTAAGCTAAGTATGGCTGGCAACCAAACATGTCTTCGAGCACTATTTACACCTTAACTTAACACAATAGACAGACTCTTTATATTATGACCCACCACCAGATTCTATATGCAACATGGGAGTGGTATTCGAGAAAACCTTCCACCTCACTCAATAGTCCCCCCTGCCCATAATTCTCTTGACCTTCCCCATCAAAGTATCCCTAGGCATATGTTTTCTCAATAGTTTTACTAGGAACCACTCTTGGAGGATTTTTTGTACCTAGTTTCCACACTCCCTCATAAGCATACTTGATTTGAGAAAAAAAATTGAATAGGCACACATTTCTTTATTTTGAAAGATCATATCATTCCTAGCTAGCCAAAGGGCCCAAAGGACTATACAAGGAAGATATTTATTAGCCTAGACAGATTTTGTCTTAAACCATATATCTAGACAATCCACTACAGTATATCCCTTCCATTTACCATTTACGCCTGCTAATTTAAGAGTTTCCTCCCATCTTTCTTTTGTAAAAGGACATGTTATCATCAAGTGAGGTAAGGTCTCATCATTACTTTTGTAGAAGATGCATCTTCATGTCCCATGCCATGCTCTCTCTTTACAATTATGCCAATTCAATATTTTGTTTGCAATAACTAGCCAAAGGAAAAAAAATTGTTTGATAGGGGATTTTATTTTCCATACAGACTTCCACCACCACTTCCGATCATTTTCCTCCTCTACCCAAAACATTGCTTTATATCTTAACTGTGTTGTGTATCTTCTTGATGAGCTTTTTTTAGACCAAACAATTTCATCCTCTTCCTCTCTTAATCTGATTGCACTCTGTTTCAACTTTTGTACAGATAGAGTCCATCATTTTGCTTCCTCCCCTTGCAAGCCTATCCTATTTTCTTCCTTCCAACCCTAATTCTAGATATAAATATTTTCAGGGTCTACTGCCTCTGCCAAATATCATAGCCTTTCAGATTTAATTAATTGATCAATGGATCAGGAAGTTTTCAATTTTTGGCACATCCCACCCAAGCATCCCCTCCTATTATCACCCTAGACCCACCGCCCACCTTCCAAGCCAACCATTTGCCTACAATTGGAAAAGCTTTGACTAATGCCTTACATATTATTGAAACCCCTACTATCTATTTTGCTGGTAATATAATCCAATCCTCAATAGATAGTGGATCTATATATTTATGCTTCAGAACAATATTACATATCCCTTCTTCTTTTAATAACCTCCAAAGACTCTTACCTGCCAAAGCTTGTCAAAAATGGTGTCTATTTTTGAATCCCTGACCCCTATCGTCTTTGGTTTTGGCTATCTTATTCCATTTTACTAAGGGAATGCCTTCCCTTTCTTTCTTCCTTGTATACACTAAACTAAAACATTTATTTTAGTATATAAGCTAAACAGTGCCAATATATAGGAATTTCCTCCAATACTGTTTTCACTAGAGTTCATTTTCCTCCTATTGAAAGCCCTCTATAGCACCATTTGAAACTATACTTTCTATTTTCTCATAGAGCCAATGTCGGTCCTTTACCCTATAATCATTAGGATTTTGGTTCTCAAAATTCAATTGGATCAGCATTAATCTGGCCTTGTACTTGGTAAATTCCCCGCTATGAACCTGGTGTTATCGGGCTAGTTGTTAAGTGCGGACACAAATCAATCCCCATAGCTTCACTACGAAACTAGAACAAAACAAGATAGTACACTACTCTTTCCTTAGCTTCAATTATCAAATGAGAAATGGATATAGAACATACCTTTTAAATATCGAAGATCCGACTTCACCAATGCACCAAGCTCCGTCACGAGGCTTATGGAGAAATATCTGCAAATAAACACAAGCAAATGAAGACAAGAATAACAGAGTCTATTTGATATGAAACTATGTACGTAATCAAGGAATCATACAATATAGACAAGTAACATTCATATAGGAAAGAAAAGTATATCTGTATTAAAGAATGTGGAAGAAAGATACAACCAGATGCCTTGATGTTGTCAGGTTCCTTACAACAGTCCCTTGCTTCCCTAACACTTCTACTTCATTGATTTTGAGACTGTAGATATGATAGCTACTCACAATCTATCTTGACAAAGAAAATATCAAATCCACTCTAACCAAGCTAACAATTCCAAGCCAAATTTCCAATCTTTTCCAAGCTCAAGCTAGCTTTCTCCATGAGAGCTCCTCTCTTTTTATAAGATGAAGAGAATAAGGTGAGGAGGTTAGGATGATCCCACTAAATCATGAAAGTGAATAAGATCCAAACTGTTCGGAGGCCACCTCACCATAGAATCTTCTCCTTCTAGAAGCATCGAGAAGACTCTCATTTTTCCCACGTACAAGAACCTCCACACCCTAGCTATAGTGCAGCCTGTGGAAACTCCACAACCTAGATTTAGTACAACCTGTGGAAATCAGGCATTTCTACACCCTGTGTATAGAGAAGCCTGTGAAAATCCTCTTTAATAGGGTTTTTACACAGGAAAATACAACTTCTTCTCTCAGTAAAAGTTCTTCTCCCTTCTTTCTTTAGGAATTCATGTCATTGACCCCTCTAAAGGAAATATATCGGTTTACATCATTAAAGGTCATAGGGATGATGAAAATAATGTGTAACAGAGAGCCCCCCAAAGTATGAAGTTAGAACAGAGTGATAGTTGAAATACTTTGTCGAGTGTGTGTAGGGAACAAGGAATAGTTGGTTGGAAACCTACCAACAAACAAGGAAATACAGTACAATAATATATCATCACTGAGGTAGGCATTCCCATACTCAGAATACAAATGAATCAAAGCATAAATGTTGACATGCAAAGATCCATGTCAAGTAACACAGGTCATGGCCACCAAACATACATTGTGGATCCATGCCAATATGACTCAAATCTGAACATAGCCACCAAAAATACACTGTGTATCTTTGTGTAAAAGACTCAAATTCGAACATAGCCATGAGACATACAATGTGGATCTATGCAATAGTACAAACTGAATAGACTTCAACGCAACCTAAATCTATCAGAAAATATCCAGGGTCTTCATCTCCACCACTCTATAGTACAAATCTAACCATGTGAATACATGTTCTTAAGTCGAACATGGTAGAAACCACTTGATTACCAGTCATTAATGAATACCATTAACAAGTGCAAGGGAAATCACTATTAATGTCAATGAATCCCAAGGTACACTAGTACAATCCAACAAATGTGAATTAATGAGTTGAAGTCGAACACTCAGCAGAATCTCTCAATCAGGGGTCAATAATGAAAACCCACTGTCAAAAGCGAGGAAACTTGACATTGAGGCATGCAAGTTCCAAGGTACCAATTAGTTTCTAAGTCTAGTTCCTAGATAATGAGTTTAATTCGACAGGAAAAGACTCGTCACAAGCGGGCCTTAATGTATCCCCCATCAATGGCATGAAATGGGTAACAAGATTTGAAGTAGATCAGAGTAATAAGGGATTCAGGACTGACTCTGGGATGGCTGACGCAATAGAAGGCTTAAGGAATGCAAAAATGGTCGACGCAATAGAAGGTTTTCCGGGTTGAACTTATCTTTGAACATATTGATGACACGACAATTGTCTTGGAAACACTAACTCAACAACAAGAATCACAGACCGATTTGTAATCTTATAAAGGAGTATGATAAAGAGACAAGCGGATTTTCCAACCTAGACACAAAGAGAGTGAAAGGGTGTCATGTTCAAAAGTGACTCTTCCATGGAATACAGGTTTAAATGCATTTCTTTCCCAATTTCCCCCCCCACTATTTATGGCGAGTACCTCTTAATTTTTACAAAATATTGAGGAGGATAACATATGCTTGAACTCTAATCTCATCCTTCATATGAGTCCCTCGGAGTATGTTTAACGAACCCTAAGAAGGAGTGTTTCGGTCCCATATGGGACTTTTGATGTTTGTTTTACGAGTCCAAAGAAATAAAGCTCAGGGGTTTTTCATGTTCAAAGGCTCTGAAAAACACTTAAAGAAAACTCCAAAAATTCCTTTTTCATAAAGTAGTCTGATGAGACCGAAAAAGAGATAAACTATCACTCAACAGATGTTTTCTTCAAATAATTTAATGAGCATGAAAGGAACAAGATCGCTCGACAATCTTTTCATGTTTAGAGAGTCTAAAAAGAGCTTAAAGGGAACTCCAGGGGATTCATTTTTCGTATAATCTTTACGAGTCCAAAAAAGTGATAAAAGTATACTCGGTTACATTCTCACATTTTTACGAGCACGAGAAAGAACAAAGACTAAGCTCGGTAACGTATTCTCATGTATTTACGAGCATGAGAAAGAAAAAAGACTAAGCTCGGGACTGTTTTCATTTTTACGCAAGCTTTAAAACAAAACAAAACTATGCTTGGGATAGATTTTATTTTTTCACAATCTTAAAACTAAACAAAACTATGCTTGGACGTAGTTTCATTTTTACACAAGCTTGAACCAGAGGAAACTATGCTTGAGGTAGGTGGTTTCATTTTTACACAAGCTTGAACCATAGAAAACTATGCTTGGACTTCCCAACGCATAACACAAGAATGGTTGGTAGTTAGCCCAAATCTTATGAAACTAGAGGCTCAACTTCAGCATGAAGTATAGAGGCTGGAAGCATTTCCCCCCAAGCTTCATTTCATCCAACTGCAAAGGTGAATGAAAGGAAGCTTCAAATACTAGATGAAGGACTTGACTCGATTGAAGAGGGGGAAAACTATTTCATTTTTTAACGAGCTTGACACAAAAACAAGAACTATGCTCGTGAATCTAGGTTCAATCCCCAAACCTCTGTTTCATTTTTGAACGAGCTTGGCATAGAAACAGGAACTATGCTCGTAACCTCCATTTCATTTTTTAACAAGGTTTCCATAGAGACGCAAAACTATCCTCATGGTTGGTTTCATTTTTTAACGAGCTTGAAATCATAAAATCATACTCAAGGCTGGTTTCATTTTTTAATGAGATTGAAATCAGAAAACCATGCTCAAGGCTAGTTTCATTTTTTAATGAGATTGAAATCATAAAACAATGCTCAAGGTTGGTTTCATTTTTTAATGAGATTGAAATCATAAAACCATGCTCAAAACTCTCTTCTTGATCATGGCTTCCAAGAGGACAACTCTCTGTAAGGACATCATGTCAAGGGACAAAAATCGGACATGGCTTCCAAGAGATCTTCACTGGATGGAAGAAAAACACTCTAGAAGGAACATATGTTGAGAGTCGCGACAGGGGTAAAGAGATCAGGCTCTAAAATCCCTATCGAAGAGATAACCATGTCAACTACCAAATCTAATTCATAAGATACCGAGCTTACAATGAGAGGCTCATCTCCATCGGCAGCTGAAGTCATGGGAGAAAACGCCACATAATTAACCTGTGGCAGGGATGATACCATCTACATGTAAGAACCATTTAAGGAGGTAATCTAGTCAAGACCAATGAATGAAATTTGATCAATAGTCACAATTCTTCCATCATGAGGGAAAGATATCACATGAAAAAGAGTGGACACAATAGCCTTCATGGCATAGACATAATCCCTGCCTAGGAGTAAAGCGAAATCCAAGGGGTATTGGACTACCATGATGTCAATATATACAATTTTCCCACCCAAAGTTACAGGAAACTGAGGAAGGGTATGTAAAGGTTGATTGTTTCTTCTGTTAAAAGACAACAAATTTTGTGTAACTAGGGAAAGCTGAGGAGAACCCAAAGGTTGCCAAGAAAAAGAGGACAAAAAACTAACGGACACACCTTCATCTTTCAACATCTGAGGAATGTCCCGACCACAAATCTATACTATAATCTGGAAAGGAATGTGAGAGGGAAGACGAGGTCTAGTTAGCACACCCCAATTAAAAAGGATGGCCTCATTACTTGGAGGAGGTTCCACGGGAGAAGGAGGAACGCCCCCTAACATGGTAGATTCTGTATCAATGAGAAAAACATGGGCGTTATCGAGTTTACTCTCTAGCGGGAGAGTAGGATCGACTGATGGAGAGATCAGATAGACCACTTGGGTTGCATTCTCTAAGGGGAGAATGGGGTCGACAGGTGGAAATGGATCGACTGCTTGGGTGTCACTCTCTGGTGGGAGAGTGGGACTGACCGAGGATGGGATCGGATCAACCACTTTGTCAACTGGTTCAACTAAGGACGTGACCAGATTGACGACATGATCAACCGGATTGACCGACGAAGGGACTAGATTAATCATTCCATCAACTACAGAGGGGTTGAGAGAAATCTTATAGTAAGCAGTTCGAAGTTGAGGCTGTGAAACAGTCATGTCTTCCATTAATTTTGAGGATTCTTCCATACGAGGGAAATGGTGAGTTAGATGAATCTCTTTGCATAACATACACGGGAACTTGACTCTACTTTTATCTTTTCCAATGGTATCTTGACTAGTTGATGGGAGGTCATCAACATGTTTTTCAAAGGCTGACAACGTGGACTGGAAAGGAGTTGTAGACCATGCTTCTATGACCTTGGATAGACTAGGGCAATCCTTAAGAAGATGGCTACCCTTACAAAGCCTGCAAGGGTACTTGGGCTTACGAGTTTGGGTTGTCTTGGCATCATCAACACTCCCAACATGATTAACAATGACTGGTTTTTTTCCAACATGTCCAATAGTGGTTGGAAGTTTAGACCCTTGTTTATTTTTATTCTTCTTATTCTTCCTTTTCTTCTTCTTCTTATCCACCGGGTTACAAGCTGCAGAGATTTCACTCGGTGAAGAAAATGAAACGGAAGAGGACCTTGCAAGTGAAGAAGATGAAGAAGATCTTACTAGTGAAAAAGGTGAAGGATCAACATGAGGTTGATGTTCTTGGGGGGAAGTGTTTACAACCGAAGCACTAGCTGCATTCGAGATTACCTAAGTGGAAAACAACCATACCGGTAATCCAATTGTGAGACCTGGAAGGCTCAAAGTAGCGATATGAGAAGGACCAACATTTCCGTAAGAAGGAAAAACAAAAGGTTCCCATGGAAAAGGAGTTCCTTCATTGGTCGTTACGAGAACTAAAGCCATTAAATAAAGATCCAACCTAGAGTCCGCTAGGGAAAAACAAACAGCACATGCTAAAAATCTAGTAAGTAAACAAGCAAACAAAAGCTTCTTACAATGAATGCACTAGTTGGTGATGAAATCCAACGTCACGAGAACAAGATAAGAAAGGGCCGAGATAGAGTAGGTGGAAAATTTACGTTGACAACCTGTTTAATGGACTTACGCCTTGGTGCAATCTCCCACACATAATCATGGGTATACCCTCCAAGGAGGTCGAGTGAGTTTGGCCAACGTTGATTCCAGGTACCTTGAAGACTTTCCCCTCCACAATCACCTTGTGTAAGACCCTAAAGAGATAGGCTATTAATGTTACCAACTACAACAATGATGCTTGGGGAAACAGTTGATAGTCCAATCCACGTGCAAAGGCAGGGTATCTAGCCCGAAATCAACTCGAAAGGCTTCCACTCATCATTGTGGGTATACCTTCAAGCGACCCCCATAATACATGCAATTTCTACACCAATACCAACAAAGTGGGGTGAGTAACTCTGCTAGTCTCAATGTGACCTCAGGTTTGACCCTTGTGTGAGAAGGGATTCCCAGGACAAAATGTAGCAATTGGATTTCACCACTCTCTAACCCAAGATTCTATGTTTGTTTGTAGCTTTGGAAATTTATCTTTCACAGCTATTCCAAAGCTCTACAACTAATCTAATGTAGGTTTGCTACCAGAAAATATAAAAATTTCTAATCAATTTTTATAAGCGTTTTATTTTAAGGTTGTTGTTACTCAAGAGGAAAATGTCGTGGACTAAATGGTGGGGATGTTGGCATGTTTATAGACAGAAGGAAGAGTATGCATGTTGTCATTGATGGCAAGATTAGAAATCAACATGACGATGATGAACAAGAGAAAGTGGAAAGATCAAAAGTGTAATCTCAACAGTAAAGAGAAACAGTGATCGTTGGATCACCCATCCCGAATTCTCGATGGCCATCAAATATGAATTTAGACAGGAGGAGCACACAGAAGAGGAGAACAGATCTCAGGCATCAGATCTGAGCGCAAGGATAGACCGTTGTTGGATCTAGAAGAATGAGCATGATCTTTAAGTGCAAGGTGAAGCGGGCTTACAAAGTCCCGAAAGTAGGGGGATTGTTCGATCCGAAGGACATGTGGTAGCAGATGAGGAGTTTCACAAATTCATGAATTGGGTGAATAGAGGTGAGCTAACCTCCAACTCCACAAAATTCGAAATCGCGATGACAATCCTGGTTGTTGAAGCCAGAGGACACATGGAGAGAGTTTGGCATTTCACTGACTTGCACATTGGAGGAGTCAAAGGAATATGACATAGGAACTCGCAACATACGGAGTTGTGAAATGATATAGACCGTCAGATCACCAAAGTTCTGGAGCATTGATCTGACAAGAAAATCACATGAATGTTTGGCCCATGGCCATAGCCAAGGTCACAGCATCAAAGGATGAAGGGAGGAGATAGCATGTTGCTAAGCCCCATTTCAGATATCATGACTTGTGAGAGTCGAGAAACCGCGTACCAAGATCCCCGAAATTGCGAATCATGAATCTCTTTATGGATAAGCGCTTGGTCAGAGCCAGTGGTCATGAGAAAGGAAGGAGCTAGTAGCTAAGCTCCATTTCGGAGATCACGACTTGGGAGAGTCGAGATGCCTCATCACAAGATTCCCGAAGTTGTGAGTCACGAAATGCTTTATGGATAAGAGCTTGGTCACAACCAGTGGTCACGAGAAGGGAAGAATCTAGAATCTAAGCTCCATTTTGGATATCACGACATGGGAAAGTCGAGATGTCTCATTACAAGAATTTCGAAACGCGAAATCGCGAAATCACTTTCTGTTTAGCGCTCGGTCATAGCCAATGGGCATATGGGTTAAACACGAGACCCTACGGGTGTAATCCAATGGTGCTGATTAATTGGGAATTTGATCAAAGGGCTATTGTTTTCACCTCATTGTTAATTTTTCAGTTACGATTCAGTTAGCAGAACTGAATCATGGTTCTTGGACATTTGGCAATTTAGTTGTTGATGCATTTCCTTGGAAATTGGAGGTGTAACTGAATCGGGGAGATATCATAAAAGAGAACTGCATGTGACTGTGTGACGTTGGTTGTTCTAACTGAAAAATGATTTGAACTGTAAGAAAGGAAAAATTACAGTATGTGTAGTGTGACATGAAACTCAGAGATGAGAAACAAAATATGAATAGACAAAAGCATAGCAGATTTGCAGAACAGACAGAAGAAGAGAAAAATTGCAAAATAGACAGAAGAAAGTCAAGCCAAGTATGAACAGAGAAGAAGAAAAGTGAAGCAGAGAAGAATTTTAGAATAGAGAAGAAGTGGAAAGAATCGATATACCTATATTGTTGGTTATTCAATCATTTATTTACACTCAGGGAGGTAGGGTGGTGCTAGGGAGGACTGTGGTCCTCTGATATTCAAGTTGGTGCTTGAATATTGGAAGTTGTATCTTCCATCTAGTTGTGGCTAGAAAACAGGGTGGCAGGGTGGTGCTAGGGAAAACAC
Organism: Picea sitchensis; assembly: GCA_010110895.2. Lineage (NCBI taxonomy): Eukaryota > Viridiplantae > Streptophyta > Pinopsida > Pinales > Pinaceae > Picea > Picea sitchensis. The sequence continues at coordinate 119,408 of SNQJ01S0012987.1, forward strand.
AGAGTTTTATGTATGC
>SNQJ01S0012987.1:119473-154114 GCA_010110895.2 Picea sitchensis
TGCTGAGAGAACTGACTCTCTGTTTTCTCTAGCACCCACTAGAAGGAAGCACCTACCCCCTAGTTTCTCTAGCACCAAATAGAAGGAAGCATCAACTCCCTAGTTTCTCTAGCACCAACTAGAAGGAAGCACCAACTCCCTGATTTCTCTAGCATGAACTAGAAGGAAGCACCCACACCCTGTGTTCAAGCACCCACTTGAACCTTTGAGGACACCAGTCCTCCCTAGCACCTCCCAACCACCCTGAATAATAAATTCTTTGTTACTGAAAATTATTACAGCGATATAAAATTATTCAATGGCTTACCAGCCCTGTTGTTGTTTTGTTACGCCGCTCTGTCCTGTCTGCATCAGTGTCTTCTACACGCCCCTTGCATTTTCTGTTCTTCTGCCTTTTATACTCTCTACACCATATCCCTTTGATGCAACCTTCCTCTAGCGTTCATCTCTGATCCTGCACTCTGCCTCCTTGCTCACACTTGAATCCTCCCCATGACAACAACGCCTTCATCTTCTTTGTTCAACCTTCTTATAGTACCTGTGCTCCTTGTGCATGCAATATTTTCCATGCCACTGCATGCTCACACCGCGCGCAATCTACTGCACATCTCGAGTGATATTCCTAATCATCACAACTCTTCAGCTTCTCTGGTGGTTCCCGCCATGCATTCAGCATCACTGGGTGTTCTGCTAAGAATCCTCAGCCTCTCTGGAAATTGAGACTCATCGTCTTCTCTGGCACAGTCGAGCTTATGCCTTCTGTTTCAATTACAGGCTTCAACGCTCATCCATCTGTCAATCCCCCTAACCATCATCTTGCTTCACTGGACGAAGCTTAGAGACTCTTCATCTTCTCTAGCGATCACATAGAGGTCTCTTTGAATTCTCTAGCAGAGACCATCAATGATTTCTAGCAGTTATACTGCGACGTGCTACAGTAGCCCTCTGATCTTGTTCTAATTCACCTGCACCATTGGATTGATTCCATGGGATTTTTCATTCATTTCAGCATTTCAACATTTGGCAATTCAGCATTCGTGTGACCATGCATCTCGACATTCCCAGTCACGATCCCCGAAACAGAGCTTAGTTTCTCTAGCTCTTTCCTCCATCTCTCACTGATGTGACCAAGGGCTGTGACCATAGCCTTATACATAAGGCGCCTTCACAATTTTTCATTTCGTGAGTTTGGAGATGAGGCATCTCAACTCTCCAAGTCGCGATCCCCGATACCCTGAAATGGCGTGGGATCAACGGTCCCGGTCAATACTTGATCTGACGGCTCAAATCATTTCATGATTTCACATATCGCGATTTCGACATTCCTGTGATGAATGTTCTTGATGCTTCCAACTCCCGATCCATGAAACTCCGAAAGTGAGTCAGATCAATGGTCCACATAACCCCCAAAGATGGACGGTTGACGGGATTTCGGCGTTTCGCAATTTGGCATTTCAGGACTCCTGATGCTGAGAGTTTCTTGACATCTCTATCTCCTGATTTCTGAAACTCCAAAGTGATGTAAACCTGCTGATGTCACACGTGTCAAATACCTACCATGTGTCACCCTGATTCGTGACTTACATCTGCTTGAAATGTTGAATCAGTCTGACACTTGGCATTACTTGGTTGTGCCACATGTTCCTAGATGACGTGGTTTGCTGACATGAGTTGGATCAATGGTCCAGATCACATCTTGATCTGACGGATGTGATTAAATCGCAATATCGCATATCGCGATTTCGAGATTCTTGTGATTGATATCACTTGACATCTCCAACTCTCGATTCGCGAAACTCCAAAATGGAGTTGGATCAATGGTGTAGATCACATCTTGATTTGACGGCTGTGGTTAAGTTGCGATTTCGCATTTCGGGATTTCGAGAGGTTAGGGAACCCTGTTCCTTTGACTCTCCAGTCAGTGAAATGTTGATCTGTGTCCACGTGTCCTACCTGAAGATGGATGGTCCTTCTTCTTTTGGGATTTTGTGAGCCCTCTACTCCTTTCACTTTAAAGAGCGTTCAGGTTCTCCTTGATCCAACGGTGGTCAGACCCTGTGCTCGGATCTAACGCCCGAGATCTATCCTCCATATATGCACACTCCTCTTGTATAAATTGAGATCTGACGGTCATCGGGAATTCGGGATGGGATCCAACGATCATTGATGCTTCTCCTCCGAGCTTACGCATCCTCCTTACTTGGAAGAATTTCTAAGTGTCAAAGGCCTCGACTGATCCGTAGGATCTTTTAAATGACTATGGTTGAGTTTTAATTTTGCATGCGTTAATTAACCATTTGAGAATTTAGTGAAATAATGAGGAAAGAAGAGGAATTATAATAGCCAAATACACATTTGCAGATCTGAAATGAAAGAATAAACAGCAAACCATAACACGCAAATTGATAACGGAGTTTGGCACAACTTTTCCTACGTCTCCGGGCCTTTTCTCTGTGGGGGAGGCTTCTTTATTTCTGTTCAAATGCTCAAAAGTACAACTCTGCACTGCCAAAAGGCTACAAGATTGATCTGGTCATGTTCTCCCAGATCTCTAGAACCCTGCAAAGAAAACGGCACGCAAAACAGACGTCTGGAGCTCCCAGAAATGGTCCAACAGCGTCTCCACCTCAAAAGCTTCTCTGCATCAAACTAACTTTGGCTTGGCTTTTCTCCAGCATAACTCTGCTCTGACTGACTGGTAATGACCTCAAATAGGCCTGGTTTATATAGCCTTGGAGTTGGTTACTCAGCTCCAACTTCCTCCAAGAATTTGGCCTCCAAAAATGCCCAATATCCCCCAAAAATGGAGAGAATCAGCTAATAATAGGCATATTAATTTAATAAAAGCCCACAAATAGCATAAAAAACCCACTTTATAAGGTTTATTGGCCAAATCAGGCACTAGCCCCTTTATCCACGCGCGCGCGCCCTTAACTCTTTCATATGCTGGCCCATGTGGCCACGCGCCATCGCGTTGGCCCCTTTCCATTGGTTCCAGCCCTGGCGCTAGCGGTCATAACCGTGGCTATCGTAACCCCCGCCAATTTTGGTGGTAGAGCCCTGGGTCTCATGGCGCATACATAGGCCCACGGGCCAATTTTTTACAACAACCCCACGCATATTAAGAACTCCGCTCCTGGTCATGCCGTGGTATGGTTACATGTGGTTTCGTTTGCGCCGAGGGCTGGGGCTAAGCCCCGACCCTTTCCCCTGCCAACCGAAACCATAACCAAAATTAAATAATATACGCGTCGATTGTATAATAAGTTCCACTAGCCACCCAGGTGGCTAGCCCATTCTGCCAGTCCATTCACTTGCCGGGAGGTCATGGGTTCGACCCCCGGCCACGCCAACAATTTTACACATATAAACCTATAACCAATAATACGGTGCCACGTGGCAGCCTGTGACTGGGCCACGTGGCACCTTTAACAACCAATCGGTGAATGCCACGCATCAGCCACTGATTGGCCCACATGCATGCCATGTCAAGCCTACCGTACTGACACATCAACCTGTTGTACTGCCACCTGTCAGCCTTGTCACCTGCCGCGTCAGCTTGCCATGTCACCTGGTGACGTCACCCGTGCCATGTGTCACCCTTTCAGTGGTGACACGTGTCACCTTAGGATACGTCGAACTGTACCTCGATACGCCCGAATCCACCTGCCACATGTCACTCCCTGGAGCTACCACGTGTCGCTGTACGGACCTACCACGTGTCGTTGTACGGACCTGCCACATCAGCATCCGTACAGACTGTACGGACTGCACAGTCAACAAATTTATTTTTCTTATTTGACTTTTCAGACAGAACGCGATATCTTCTCCATACGGAGCCCGTTTGACAAAGTAAATATACCACCGGAATCAGGAAGATGAGATGGACGCAATGGCAGAGGTTTTGTCGCATTCTGAGCACTTTCATTTTTTATCATTTTTCAAGCCCTATCAGGCTTCTGGATCCGATTTCGGATCATCGACCTTTGATCTGCCTGTGATCCTAAGTACATTATCTCCCTTGAGCTTTAGCCATGAGTTAACCTCATCCCTGGTGCACACCTATGTACTGCATTCGACTCTGCACTAATTCCTTCTAATCTTACTTTGTTCCTATTTTTCCATCGATGCACACTCTGATCCTACCATCAATGACAAGTGCATACTTCCTATAAAGCATGTCAACCATCCTCTGCACATCTCTTATGATCTTATCGAGCTTGCTCTGCAGCGTCTTCCCAAGCTACTTCTGATGCCCGTCTGTTACATTCTTCCTATACTCATGCCATCTTCACTGTTGTACTTTCCATCAATGACAAGCATACGCTACCTGTTGAACATTTTCCAACATTCACTTCCCAGGGAAAACAACCACATATCTATATACATATTACTATACCCCATTTTGATCGACTGATTCTTCTGCAATGGTTGGATATGGGAAAAACCTGGCTAAAGCACCAATGAATAAGGTCGCCCTCTTCTTATCCCTCTCCTAATGTGTTCTGATATCCAGGAGTTCGGGCAGGCCCGTGTCAAACAAACAAACAAATCAATTGGAAGCAAAATTTCCATTTGAGGAGCTAGATGAGAGGTTCCTTAGTGAGTACCCTCGTTTATCTAATCGTCGGTCAAGAGGAAGTATCAGAGTTGGGGAGAACACAGTTGATATTAAGTAAATATATGAACGGATAGATATGAGCTCAGGGATAGGGATTTCAAATTATTTCTATTACTTATTGCAGTTGTATTCTTTTCTTTCTTTATTTCTTCCCTCTGTTCCATAGGCTTAATCGGAGGATAGATATCGATACAGACAACTATGGATAGAGATTCGGTCATTCTTCTCCCCTTCCAAATGTTGAAATCAATCCCTTTCTCATAGAACTCTCCTTTGGAAGGGAAGGTGAACCCTTAAGACTGACCAATTGGAAACAACCCTTGCCCCCCCTCATCAATAAGTAAATTGGACAAGTGACTATGTTCCTATATTTCTTCCCCTCAAATAGCGCTTCTAAAGACTTATTTATTATTCTTCAGATGGGTCCGATGACACTGAAATATCCTTCCCTTAACAGCCAAGCGGCCTTACAACACCTTCTTCGCGTTCCAGTAATTCATAATATATGTAATAACGCTTTAGCAGACAATACACAATGTATTATATATGTAATAACGCTTTAGCAAAGATAGACATAACTCCATATATGTTGATTACCATACTTCTATTTCTTCCCCTCAAAGAGCTATAAGAGAGGGTTGGTTGGGAGAGGTTATCCCTTTAGTTAGGTTATCCCAACCAAGGTGGAGGACCTTCGACAATGTTGTTATTATATATGTAATTATGAATTCATGAATTATATATGTAATTATGCTATTTCGAGAGATCGATTTTGTTCATTTCAACCATTTCTTCCAGTAATTCATTATATATGTAATAACCCTTGAGAAAAGACACACATAATTGTTGCATTGGTTTGATGAAATCAGATAGATCAAAATAGAATAAGGATGACTCACTTAACGTAGGAAGGTGAGGAACTTATCCCATTTCTTCCAGTCATTATTTATATACGTAATTACACTTTAGCAAAGACAGACAAAAATCCATAGATGTTTCTTACCATACTTCTATTTCGTCCCCTCAAACACTTAGCTCTGCTCAGGTAAGGTTCTCACTGACCTTCTAGCTAGGTCAGGTTATCCCTCAATTTACTTATTTGGTGGGGGGGCGGTCGTTAGTTCACTTACTCACCCTTGCCCCCCCTCATCAATAAGTAACTTGGACAAGCAACTATGTTCCTTTATCTCTTCCCCTTAAATCATCATCATATATATGTATATCTATATATTTTTCTTTAAAATTAATTCTTTCTTCCTTCGTTTTTCCATGAAGTTTCAGAAGGGCTCACATTTCCTTACCTAAATATCTATGTTTTCTTAGGGTGGAAGTTCTTCTTCCTTTAGTTCCTAATCTGTCAGAATTTGATGTTAACATGAACCTTTCTAAATTGAAGGGTAAAGGGATAAAACTTCCTTACCTAAATATTTTTGAGAGTAGGGGAGAGAAGGTCTCAGGACGGATGTTTGTTAAGCAATGCGAGCGGCCTTATCCCAACATAAATCTTAGATTCTAACTTTAAGTATATGCCTACCCAGAATCCTAAATTCAATTGATCAACTCTATTTATTAAGGGGAGAGAAGGTCAATTGGTTGTTCTTCTTCAAGTCTAGAAACATTCTTTTTTCCCCTCAATTACAATCTCATAAGTTAGGCAAGAACTAGAGTCAGTAAGGGTAGGGTACAAGAGAGTAAGGCAAGTGAGTGGTGTGGGTGTGGTGTTGAGAACCCAATCAGTATACTCCCCATTCAGTGTAACCTAAAAGCAAGCCCCTCTGAATTTATGAATGAATGGCCTATGCCTGCTATTTTTCACCTGGCCCACACCAGGTAGCTCTCTCTAGTTACCAAAATAAAATGAGTCAATGCCTACCCTAATATAATCCATAATAGAATATCTCATCATCTCATTCCTTCAGATCTAATTATTTCTTTAGGTAGGGCTAGGGTATCATAAATAATGGTATGCTTACCAGATGGGATGGGAAGGATGGAGAACAAATAGGGGACAGAGAGCCATCTCTTTATATTAGACTCGCTCCTCTTCTGTCAGGCAGGAAACACTTTTGAGGAAATGCTCCCAATTCACTAAGCTAAGTATGGCTAGCAACCAAACATGTCTTCGAGCACTATTTACTCCTTAACATAACGCAATAGACAGACTCTTTATATTATGACCCACCACCAAATTCTATATGCAACATGGGAGTGGTATTCGAGAAAACCTTCCACCTCACTCAATAGTCCCCCCTGCCCATAATTCTCTTGACCTTACCCATCAAAGTATCCCTAGGCATATGTTTTTTCAATATTTTGACTAGGAACCACTCATGGAGGATTTTTTGTACCTAGTTTCCACAGTCCCTCATAAGCATACTTGATTTGAGAAAAAAAATTGAATAGGCACACATTTCTTTATTTTGAAATATCATATCATTCCTAGCTAGCCAAAGGGCCCAAAGGACTATACAAGGAAGATATTTATTAGCCTAGACAGATTTTGTCTTAAACCAAATATCTAGACAATCCACTACAGTATATCCCTTCCATTTACCATTTACGCCTGCTAATTTAAGAGGTTCCTCCCATCTTTCTTTTGTAAAAGGACATGTTATCATCAAGTGAGGTAAGGTCTCATCATTACTTTTGCAGAAGATGCATCTTCATGTCCCATGCCATGCTCTCTCTTTACAATTATGGCAATTCAATATTTTGTTTGTAAGAACTAGCCAAAGGAAAAAAAATTGTTTGATAGGGGATTTTATTTTCCATACAGACTTCCACCACCACTTCCGATCATTTTCCTCCTCTACCCAAAACATTGCTTTATATCCTAACTGTGTTGTGTATCTTCTTGATGAGTTTTTTTTAGACCAAACAATTTCATCCTCTTCCTCTCTTAATCTGATTGCACTCTGTTTCAACTTTTGTACAGATAGAGTCCATCATTTTGCTTCCTCCCCTTGCAAGCCTATCCTATTTTCTTCCTTCCAACCCTAATTCCAGATATAAATATTGTCAGGGTCTACGGCCTCTGCCAAATATCATAGCCTTTCAGATTTAATTAATTGATCAATGGATCAGGAAGTTTTCAATTTTTGGCACATCCCACCCAAGCATCCCCTCCTATTATCACCCTAGACCCACTGCCCACCTTCCAAGCCAACCATTTTCCTACAATTGGAAAAGCTTTGACTAATGCCTTACATATTATTAAAACCCCTACTATCTATTTTTCTGGTAATATAATCCAATCCTCAATAGATAGTGGATCTATGTATTTATGCTTCAGAACAATATTCCATATCCCTTCTTCTTTTAATAACCTCCAAAGACTCTTACCTGCCAAAGCTTGTCCAAAGTGGTGTCTATTTTTGAATCCCTGGCCCCTATCGTCTTTGGTTTTGGCTATCTTATTCCATTTTACTAAGGGAATGCCTTCCCTTTCTTTCTTCCTTGTCTACACTAAACTAAAACATTTATTTTAGTATATAAGCTAAACAGTGCCAATATATAGGAATTTCCTCCAATACTGTTTTCATTAGAGTTCATTTTCCTCCTATTGAAAGCCCTCTATAGCACCATTTGAAACTCTACTTTCTATTTTCTCATAGAGCCAATGCCGGTCCTTTACCCTATAATCATTAGGATTTTGGTTCTCAAAATTCAATTGGATCAGCATTAATCTGGCCTTGTACTTGGTAAATTCCCCTCTATGAACCTGGTGTTATCAGGCTAGTTGTTAAGTGCGGACACAAATCAATCCCCATAGCTTCACTACGAAACTAGAACAAAACAAGACAGTACACTACTCTTTCCTTAGCTTCAACTATCAAATGAGAAATGGATATAGAACATACCTTTTAAATATCGAAGATCCAACTTCACCAATGCAATCCAAGCTCCGTCGCGAGGCTTATGGAGAAATATCTACAAATAAACACGAGCAAACGAAGACAAGAATAACATAGTCTATTTGATATGAAACTATGTACGTAATCAAGGAATCATACAATATAGACAAGTAACATTCATATAGGAAAGAAAAGTATATCTGTATTAAAGAATGTGGAAGAAAGATACAACCAGATGCCTTGATGTTGTCAGGTTCCTTACAACAGTCCCTTGCTTCCCTAACACTTCTACTTCATTGATTTTGAGACTGTAGATATGATAGCTACTCACAATCTATCTTGACAAAGAAAATATCAAATCCACTCTAACCAAGCTAACAATTCCAAGCCAAATTTCCAATCTTTTCCAAGCTCAAGCTAGCTTTCTCCATGAGAGCTCCTCTCTTTTTATAAGATGAAGAGAATAAGGTGAGGAGGTTAGGATGATCCCACTAAATCATGAAAGTGAATAAGATCCAAACTGTTCGGAGGCCACCTCACCATAGAATCTTCTCCTTCTAGAAGCATCGAGAAGACTCTCATTTTTCCCACGTACAAGAACCTCCACACCCTAGCTATAGTGCAGCCTGTGGAAACTCCACAACCTAGATTTAGTACAACCTGTGGAAATCAGGCATTTCTACACCCTGTGTATAGAGAAGCCTGTGAAAATCCTCTTTAATAGGGTTTTTACACAGGAAAATACAACTTCTTCTCTCAGTAAAAGTTCTTCTCCCTTCTTTCTTTAGGAATTCATGTCATTGACCCCTCTAAAGGAAATATATCGGTTTACATCATTAAAGGTCATAGGGATGATGAAAATAATGTGTAACAGAGAGCCCCCCAAAGTATGAAGTTAGAACAGAGTGATAGTTGAAATACTTTGTCGAGTGTGTGTAGGGAACAAGGAATAGTTGGTTGGAAACCTACCAACAAACAAGGAAATACAGTACAATAATATATCATCACTGAGGTAGGCATTCCCATACTCAGAATACAAATGAATCAAAGCATAAATGTTGACATGCAAAGATCCATGTCAAGTAACACAGGTCATGGCCACCAAACATACATTGTGGATCCATGCCAATATGACTCAAATCTGAACATAGCCACCAAAAATACACTGTGTATCTTTGTGTAAAAGACTCAAATTCGAACATAGCCATGAGACATACAATGTGGATCTATGCAATAGTACAAACTGAATAGACTTCAACGCAACCTAAATCTATCAGAAAATATCCAGGGTCTTCATCTCCACCACTCTATAGTACAAATCTAACCATGTGAATACATGTTCTTAAGTCGAACATGGTAGAAACCACTTGATTACCAGTCATTAATGAATACCATTAACAAGTGCAAGGGAAATCACTATTAATGTCAATGAATCCCAAGGTACACTAGTACAATCCAACAAATGTGAATTAATGAGTTGAAGTCGAACACTCAGCAGAATCTCTCAATCAGGGGTCAATAATGAAAACCCACTGTCAAAAGCGAGGAAACTTGACATTGAGGCATGCAAGTTCCAAGGTACCAATTAGTTTCTAAGTCTAGTTCCTAGATAATGAGTTTAATTCGACAGGAAAAGACTCGTCACAAGCGGGCCTTAATGTATCCCCCATCAATGGCATGAAATGGGTAACAAGATTTGAAGTAGATCAGAGTAATAAGGGATTCAGGACTGACTCTGGGATGGCTGACGCAATAGAAGGCTTAAGGAATGCAAAAATGGTCGACGCAATAGAAGGTTTTCCGGGTTGAACTTATCTTTGAACATATTGATGACACGACAATTGTCTTGGAAACACTAACTCAACAACAAGAATCACAGACCGATTTGTAATCTTATAAAGGAGTATGATAAAGAGACAAGCGGATTTTCCAACCTAGACACAAAGAGAGTGAAAGGGTGTCATGTTCAAAAGTGACTCTTCCATGGAATACAGGTTTAAATGCATTTCTTTCCCAATTTCCCCCCCCACTATTTATGGCGAGTACCTCTTAATTTTTACAAAATATTGAGGAGGATAACATATGCTTGAACTCTAATCTCATCCTTCATATGAGTCCCTCGGAGTATGTTTAACGAACCCTAAGAAGGAGTGTTTCGGTCCCATATGGGACTTTTGATGTTTGTTTTACGAGTCCAAAGAAATAAAGCTCAGGGGTTTTTCATGTTCAAAGGCTCTGAAAAACACTTAAAGAAAACTCCAAAAATTCCTTTTTCATAAAGTAGTCTGATGAGACCGAAAAAGAGATAAACTATCACTCAACAGATGTTTTCTTCAAATAATTTAATGAGCATGAAAGGAACAAGATCGCTCGACAATCTTTTCATGTTTAGAGAGTCTAAAAAGAGCTTAAAGGGAACTCCAGGGGATTCATTTTTCGTATAATCTTTACGAGTCCAAAAAAGTGATAAAAGTATACTCGGTTACATTCTCACATTTTTACGAGCACGAGAAAGAACAAAGACTAAGCTCGGTAACGTATTCTCATGTATTTACGAGCATGAGAAAGAAAAAAGACTAAGCTCGGGACTGTTTTCATTTTTACGCAAGCTTTAAAACAAAACAAAACTATGCTTGGGATAGATTTTATTTTTTCACAATCTTAAAACTAAACAAAACTATGCTTGGACGTAGTTTCATTTTTACACAAGCTTGAACCAGAGGAAACTATGCTTGAGGTAGGTGGTTTCATTTTTACACGAGCTTGAACCATAGAAAACTATGCTTGGACTTCCCAACGCATAACACAGGAATGGTTGGTAGTTAGCCCAAATCTTATGAAACTAGCGGCTCAACTTCAACATGAAGTCTAGAGGCTGAAAGCATTTCCCCCCAAGCTTCATTTCATCCAACTGCAAAGGCGAATGAAAGGAAGATTCAAATACTAGATGAAGGACTTGACTCAATTGAAGAGGGGGAAAACTATTTCATTTTTTAACGAGCTTGACACAAAAACAAGAACTATGCTCGTAAATCCAGGTTCAATCCCCAAACCTCTGTTTCATTTTTGAACGAGCTTGGCATAGAAATAGGAACTATGCTCGTAACCTCCATTTCATTTTTTAACGAGGTTTCCATAGAGACGCAAAACTATCCCCGTGGCTGGTTTTATTTTTTAACGAGCTTGAAATCATAAAATAATACTCAAGGCTGGTTTCATTTTGTAATGAGATTGAAATCAGAAAACCATGCTCAAGGCTAGTTTCATTTTTTAATAAGCTTGAAATCATAAAACAATGCTCAAGGTTGGTTTCATTTTTTAATGAGATTTAAATCAGAAAACCGTCCTCAAAACTCTCTTCTTGATCATGGCTTCCAAGAGGACAACTCTCTGGAAGGACATCATGTCAAGGGACAAAAATCGAACATGGCTTCCAAAAGATCTTCACTGGATGGAAGGAAAACACTCTGGAAGGAACATATGTTGAGAGTCACGACAGGGGTAAAGAGATCAGGCTCTAAAATCCCTATCAAAGAGATAACCATGTCAACTACCAAATCTAATTCATAAGATACTAAGCTTACAATGAGAGGCTCATCTCCATCGGCAGCTGAAGTCATGGGAGAAAACACCACATAATTAACCTGTGGAAAGGATGATACCATCTACATGTAAGAACCATTTAAGGAGGTAATCCAGTCAAGACCGATGAATGAAATTTGATCAATAGTCACAATTCTTCCATCATGAGGTAAAGATATCACATGAAAAAGAGTGGACACAATAGCCTTCATGGCATAGACATAATCCCTCCCTAGGAGTAAAGCAAAATCCAAGGGGTCTTGGACTACCATGATGTCAATAAAGACAATTTTCCCACCCAAAGTTACAGGAAACTAAGGAAGGGTATGTAAAGGTTGATTGTTTCTTCTGTTAAAAGCTAACAAATTTTTTGTAACTAGGGCAAGCTGAGGAGAACCCAAAGGTTGCCAAGAAAAAGAGGACAAAAAACTAATGGATGCACCTTCATCTTTCAGCATCTGAGGAATGTCCCGACCACAAATCTATACTATAATCTGGAAAGGAATGTGAGAGGGAAGACGAGGTCTAGTTAGCACACCCCAATTAAAAAGGATGGCCTCATTACTTGGAGGAGGTTCCACAGGAGAAGGAGGAACGCCCCCTAACATGGTAGATTCTGTATCAATGAGAAAAACATGGGCGTTATCGAGTTTACTCTCTAGCAGGAGAGTAGGATCGACCAATGGAGAGATCAGATAGACCACTTGGGTTGCATTCTCTAAGGGGAGAATGGGGTCGACAGGTGGAAATGGATCGACTGCTTGGGTGTCACTCTCTGGTGGGAGAGTGGGACTAACCAAGGATGGGATCAGATCAACCACTTTGTCAACTGGTTCAACTAAGGACGCGACCAGATTGACGACATGATCAACCGGATTGACCGACGAAGGGACCAAATTAATAATTCCATCAACTACAGAGGGGTTGAGAGAAATCTTACAGTAAGCAGTTCAAAGTTGAGGCTGTGAAACAGTCATGGCTTCCATTAATTTTGAGGATTCTTCCATACAAGGGAAATGGTGAGTTAGATGAATCTCTTTGCATAACATACATGGGAACTTGACTCTACTTTTATTTTTTCCAATGGTATCTTGACTAGTTGATGGGAGGTCATCAACATGTTGTTCAAAGGCCAATAACGTGGACTGGAAAGGAGTTGTAGACCATGCTTCTATGACCTTGGATAGACCAGGGAAATCCTTAAGAAGATGGCTACCCTTACAAATCCTGCAAGGGTACTTGGGCTTATGGGTTTGGGTTGTCTTGGCATCATCAACACTCCCAACATGATTAACAGTGACTGGTTTTTTTCCAACATGGCCAACAGTGGTTGGAAGTTTAGACCCTTGTTTATTTTTATTCTTTTTATTCTTCCTTTTCTTCTTCTTATCCACCGGGTTACTAGCTGCAGAGATTTCACTTGGTGAAGAAAATGAAATGGAAGAGGACCTTGCAAGTGAAGAAGATGAAGAAGATCTTACTAGTGAAAAAGGTGAAGGATCAACATGAGGTTGATGTTCTTAGGGGGAAGTGTTTACAACCGAAGCACTAGCTGCATTCGAGATTACCTGAGTGGAAAACAACCATACCGGTAATCCAATTGTGAGACCTGGAAGGCTAAAAGTAGAGATATGAGAAGGACCAACATTTCCATAAGAAGGAAAAACAAAAGGTTCCCCTGGAAAAGGGGTTCCTTCATTGGTCGTTACGAGAACTAAAGCCATTAAATAAAGATCCAACCTAGAGTCCGCTAGGGAAAAACAAACAGCACATGCTAAAAATCTAGTAAGAAAACAAGCAAACAAAACCTTCTTACAATGAATGCACTAGTTGGTGATGAAATCCAACGTCACGAGAACAAGATAAGAAAGGGTCGAGATAGAGCAGGTGGAAAAGTTACATTGACAACCTGTTTAATGGACTTACGCCTTGGTGCAATCTCCCACACATAATCATGGGTATACCCTCCAAGGAGGTCGAGTGAGTTTCGCCAACGTTGATTCCAGGTACCTTGAAGACTTTCCCCTCCACAATCACCTCGTGTAAGACCCTAAAGAGATAGGCTATTAAGGTTACCAACTACAACAATGATGCTTGGGGAAACAGTCGACAGTCCAATCCACACGAAAAGGCAGGGTATCTAGCCCGAAATCAACTCGAAAGGCTTCCACTCATCATTGTGGGTATACCTTCAAGCGACCCCCATAATACATGCAATCTCTACACTAATACCAACAAAGTGGGGTGAGTAACTCTGCTAGTCTCAATGCGACCTCAGGTTTGACCCTTGTGTGAGAAGGGATTCCCAGGACAAAATGTAGCAATTTGATTTCACCACTCTCTAACCCAAGATTCTATGTTTGTTTGTATCTTTGGAAAGTTATCTTTCACACCTATTACAAAGCCCTACAACTAATCTAATGTAGGTTTTCTACCAGAAAATATAAAAATTTCTAATCAATTTTTATAAGCGTTTTATTTTAGGGTTGTTGTTACTCAAGAGGAAAATGGCGTGGACTAAATGGTGGGGATGTTGGCATGTTTATAGACAGAAGGAAGAGTATGCATGTTGTCATTGATGGCAAGATCAGAAATCAACATGACGATGATGAAAAAGAGAAAGTGGAAAGATCAAAAGTGTAATCTCAACAATAAAGAGAAACAGTGATCGTTGGATCACCCATCCCGAATTCTCGATGGCCATCAAATATGAATTTAGACAGGAGGATCACACAGAAGAGGAGAACAGATCTCAGGCATCAAATCTGAGCACAAGGATTGATCGTTGTTGGATCTAAAAGAACGAGCATGATCTTTAAGTGTAAGGTGAAGCGGGCTTACAAAGTCCCGAAAGTAGGGGGATCGTTCGATCCGAAGGACATGTGGTAGCAGATGAGGAGTTTCACAAATTCATGAATTGGGTGAATAGAGGTGAGCTAACCTCCAACTCCACAAAATTCGAAATCACGATGACAATCTTGGTCATTGAAGCCAGAGGACACATGGAGAGAGTTTGGCATTTCACTGACTTGCACATTGGAGGAGTCAAAGGAATATGACATAGGAACTCGTGACATACGGAGTTGCGAAATGATATAGACGGTCAGATAACCAAAGTTCTGGACCATTGATCTGACAATAAAAGCACCTGAATGTTTGGCCCATGGCCATAGCCAAGGTCACAACATCAAAGGATGAAGGGAGGAGCTAGCATGTTTCTAAGCCCCATTTCGGATATTGTGACTTGGGAGAGTCGAGAAACCGCGTACCAAGATCCCTAAAATTGCGAATCGTGAAGCTCTTTATGGATAAGCGCTTGGTCACAGCCAGTGGTCATGAGAAAGGAAGGAGCTAGTAGCTAAGCTCCATTTCGGAGATCGCGACTTGGGAGAGTCGAGATGCCTCATCACAAGATTCCCGAAGTTGTGAGTCACAAAATGATTTATGGATAAGAGCTTGGTCACAACCAGTGGTCACGAGAAGGGAATAAGCTAGAATCTAAGCTCCATTTTGGATATCACGACATGGGAAAGTCGAGATATCTCATTACAAGAATTTCGAAATGCGAAATCACGAAATCACTTTTTGTTTAGCGCTCGGCCATAGCCAATGGGCATATGGGATAAACACGAGACCCTACGGGTGCAATCCAATGGTGCTGATTAATTGGGAATTTGATCAAAGGGCTATTGTTTTCACCTCATTGTTAATTTTTTAGTTACGATTCAGTTAGCAGCACTGAATCATAGTTCTTGGACATTTGGCAATTCAGTTGTTGATGTGTTTCCTTGGAAATTGGAGGTGTAACTGAATCGGGGAGATAGCATAAAAGAGAACTGCATGTGACTGTGTGACGTTGGTTGTTCTAACTGAAAAATGATTTGAACTGTAAGAAAGGAAAAATTACAGTATGTGTAGTGTGACATGAAACTCAGAGATGAGAAACAAAAGATGAATAGATAAAAGCATAGCAGATTTGCAAAACAGACAGAAGAAGAGAAAAATTGCAAAATAGACAGAAGAAAATCAAGCCAAGTATGAATAGAGAAGAAGAAAAGTGAAGCAGAGAAGAATTTTAGAATAGAGAGGAAGTGGAAAGAATCGATATACCTGTATTGTTGGTTATTCAATCATTTATTTACACTCAGGGAGGTAGGGTGGTGCTAGGGAGGATTGTGGTCCTCTGATATTCAAGTTGGTGCTAAATATTGGAAGTTGTATCTTCCATCTAGTTGTGGCTAGAAAACAGGGTGGCAGGGTGGTGCTAGGGAAAACACAGAGTTTTATGTATGCAAGTGGGTGCTTGTATAAGTCCAATTGGTGCTGGAACACTCAAGGAATTGATGCTTCCTTCTAGTGGGTGCTAGAGAAATAATAGGGTTGGTGCTCTTAGTAAGTTGGATCTTGTAAAAAAGAGGTAGTAGCCTAACATTGAGTTGGTGCTCAAATATAGATGATGTACAGAACTTAAAATATTGCCTATCATTCGAAGAAGAAGAGGTTTTCTCCCTTTATGGGTTTCCTCGTGAAAATGTGTCTCTGTGTATATCTTATGTGTGACTGATGTTCATTATTTATGTTGTTCATATCTTGTATAATATTAATGGTCACTTAGAAAAGATTAAAAATCATGAATAAGTCATAAATTGTTTAAGCACAGTAACAACTGATTCACCCCCCCCCCTCTCAGTTGTCTTAGTAACTTCAACAGGGGACTAAATGATGTTTTGACTGACTCTAAACAATGCAAAGAAATGAGAATGCAAATATTTCACTTCGATGAAAGCTATATTACGAGAAGGAGAAAACGTTTATCATTCCCAGATGCACAATGTCCCAAGATTTTATTAAACTCATCAATATCAAGATATTCAAGAACTGAACAAAAGAGACTGTACACCAATACACGATTCTTGGCCCCCCCTGGCCATGACTGGGAATTATTTTTAGAATTCAAGACCAAAAAAGCCAAAAACCATGCAATTTCTCTACTTCAAATGCTAAAATACCCCTAATCTAATATAAAGAAAGAAATAAGATTTTTTTGTTTCAAAGATAGCTAAAAGAAATAGCGAACCTCTAAAAAACAAATCAACCCAAACAAATTTTCTCTACTCTTTTAACACGATTATTCAATAAAGAAAAATAAAGTTCTTTCTTGGAAACGATTCAAAGAAAAACAATGTTTTGTGAGAGGAGGAGACACTCAAATTAAGAGACCAAATATTTCAAAATGAAACAAAGCAAAGATGGCTAAAAGTCGGCACAAAAACTATCAAGAAGACTATAAACAGTCAAATACATGGTCCAAAAATTCATCCCAGGATGATCAAAGAAAAATTGGGTGACAAAAGACAAAAAGACTTAATCCAAAATTTCACAAGAGACCTTGAAACCCGGTAATGGAATACAGGTGTGGTGATTTTTGGTTTTCCACCCGGGATGAATATGGGTAGGGTGTGGAATTCCACACTGGTCTAAATAGTCAGGTGCAGCGATTAAAGGTTTTCGTAGGCTGCATATGGGATATAGTGTGGAAATGCTTGTAAACAAAGGAAGGAAATTGGAAAAGGGCAAAAGAATACAAAGGAAATTCCTAGATCTAGAGTTTGGATGGATCCACAGGACTTAAAAGAAAGGCCAGACAATCAAAGAAAGAAAAGAGACAAACTAGAGAGCTATATGTTCCCCAGTTTGGTTGCCAATTTTGTTATCAGGCTAATTGTTAAGTCAGGACACAATCAATCCCCTAGATTCCTCTGAGAAACTAGAAAAACAAATAGTGCACTAATGCTACATGGCTTCAACTATCAGATAGGAAATGGATATAGAACAGCCTGCTTTGAATATCAAGATCTGACTTCACCAATTCTGAAGTCAACCTCCGTATAGGCTTATGGAGAAATATCTGCAAATAAACACAAACCAAATAGAAAGAATATGAGTCTGCTTGATATGAAACTATTAACAAGTGATCAAGGAATCATACAATATGATCAAATAACATTCATATATGAAAGGAAAGTATATATGTATTAAAGAATGTGGGAAGAAGAAAAGATACAGCTAGATGCCTTGATGTTGTCAATTTCCTTCCAAAATTTCCTTGCTTCCCAAACACTTATTCTCCATGGATTCTAAGATCAAAAATCTATCTTGACAAAACAAAGGTCAAAAGCCGCTCTAACCAAGCTAATAATTCAATCCAAATTTCCAATATTTTCCAAGCTCAAGATAACTTTCTCCATGAGAGCTCCTCTCCTTTTATAAGTTGAAGAGGGATAAGGTGGGGAGGTTAGGATGATCCACTAAATCATGAAAGCTAGTAATATCCAAACCATTAGGAGCCACCTCACCATAGAATCTTCTCCTTCTAGAAAATTCAAGATGCTCTTTCCCACGTATAGGAATTTTTTGCACCCTAGCTATAGTGCGACTGCCAAAACTCCATATATACAAGCTTTGAAATGTGACTGCTTGAAATTAGGCATTTCTGCACCCTGTTTATAGAGCACCCTATGGAAATCCTTTTAATAGGGTTTTTACAAAGGAAAATACAACTTCTTCTCTCAGTAAAAATTCTTCTCCTTCTTTCTTTGAGGAATTCAGGCCATTGGCCCCTCTGAAGGAAATAGATAGTTTACATCATTAATGGTCATAGGGATGGTGAAAATGTCATGTGTAACACCTAGCCTATTGTCTTTAGTTTTCCCTACGTTAAGATGTTTACATCGGTAAATTGACCTTAGTGAACCTTACCTATTGTTGGGAATTTCTATTGCATGAGCCTTATACGTACATGGGAAATTGAAACCTAAAAAATTGTTTCTTCCTATCCTATTTGTTCCTAATAGTATAGTCTAATAATAGTCTAAGGAGTTCCTATATATTAATCCTATCTTCATATCCTACTCTTATCCTAATCTATTAATATCCTATTATAAATATAAGAATACTGATCTTTTCTTTCCTTTTAATGCTTAATGCTAATTGAAGAATAGTAATAAAGAGAATACTAAGTCAAGAGTAGATAATTACAAGTTTGGTATAAGATTGAATTTCCTCCCTGTCCCGGTACAAGTGAAAGAGTATGTAGCCCGCAGAGTAGAGTTGAGTATATATAGACAAGTATAAGTAATAATAGTTCCTCATTAAGAAATAATAGTTTCAAATTAACTAATAAAGTTTATATAAATAATAAAATCCTTAAGTAATAGACCAAGGCTCGAGGGCTCCACATTACTAGATAATTATTTTAACCAATGCAACAAGGAGTTATAAGATGCACTTTCTGGGCATTTTGAAGTAAGGGTGCTTTTGTAGATGAAAATCCTAGGAAAAGGGTTGTTGATGGCTTTATGGGCATAGATAGCAGGGGCTCTCATTATCATCGATTATTATTTGGGGTTTAATTTCCAGGATGTGACTTATAAGGAAGAATGTTCTCCCACTTAAACAACCCCCCATTTTCATCCCTCTGGATCTAGGCTTCCCAGTTAACCCTGTAAGGTCCTAGTTCCCAACTCTGGGGGTAGAAGGGGGTTGGGTTCGATCTTATGAGATGATGGATGGTTGTTGGTTGATGGACTATTGACTAGATTTCTTTCGAATCTGTATTTGATTGCTCTTCGTTCAAGGTGTGAGGTTGGTGGTTGCAAAGTATTGTCTCTTACCTTGTCTTCTCCCAACCAGTGTAAAAAGAAAATGGTAAGTGATCAATTCTACAATTCCACCTTTGCACCTATTAGATTGTGAATCGATTTTGAATCATGGAGAATCTATCAATGTCAATCCATTCCTCATCCATCTTGGTTGATCATTTCCTTTTTCCCTTATACCTTTTTTACCCCCTTTCACAGTCTTGTTTACCCGTTTCCTCGTTTATCTGATTTCATCGGTCGATCATCCTTCATTTATTGATGAGACTAATATAAATAAATTATTAATATGATGGCATAGTGGTTATATTTTATTGTAATTATGGCTCCTAAATTATGGTAATTTAGGCTCCTAATTTATGGTGTTACTTCCTAGTAATTGTATGGTGTTTTTCCTAGTAATTGATTCCCTAGTTTGGTGATTCATGGTGCATCATTGAACGAATAATATTGTATAATAAAATATATGATTTATCTAATGAATCTAAGTTTCCCGATCCTTTGATGTGTTGCTTCACCTTGCATTTACCAACTTTATTTCCTATGTGTGGATTTCCCTAACCTTGTATTTGTACGTCTTCCCAGCACAAACTATCTCAACCAGAAAAAGAAAGAATAGATAATTAGTAAGTAATCCCACCTACAATTATTATTCTCTTTCCTACCACACCTAACAAACACCTCCTCTGAAATTGAGGCCTAATTCATGGTGATTCACTACCTACTTGTGTTTTTAATCATGAGGTATTCTACTCCACAAGTATAGTGAAAATGGAGGTGGTTATTCGATCAATCAATTTACATGCAATTTCAAATAATGAAGTAGTCATTCCCACCTCTTACCTCTTATATCTCATGCTAATTCCCTTTCATACCCTGCTAATTCCATGGTGATTCATATCATGTTCAAAACCAGCCATAAAGCTGACATGACAACACAGTTTGTCACCCTTTGTCGCTATCAATACCAGCAGTACCAGATACTCCATTCCTTTATATTGAGGGAACAAATCCTTACACCATATGTCTACACAAATCCTCTTACAATCGTCACTTAGTAACCCCGATTCTTAACATAGTCTTTGCAAGCCAATAGTCATTACTAAGTAGCCAGCCTCTCTAGAACAAAATTACTACTTGACACATGCAGCCCTGGCTACTTATTTATACATTAAAAGGCCTAAACATTTAAACCCATAGGCCAAAATCCATTCAGTAACATAAACCCAAAACCTCAAAAACTTCACAAAATGTGGCGAGATCCCACGATCTCCTCTTTGCTTATTCGTCTTCGACTAGCTGTCCAGTATAGAACATGGTCAAACGCGACCAATGTTTCCTCAAAACTTGGTTAAGGGCTAACAGGACCCCAAAACTCACCTTTGACTTGTCTCGATTCACTCAGGTCTAGGTAACTTTGATTCAAAGGTCTCGAGCTTGGCTCATGCTGCTTTGAGTTGTTGTTGTGCTACTTCTTCTTGTTCAGTGAATTCTTGGATGAGTGCGTCATTGACTGGATCTTCTAGGCGTTGTTCTATTGTTGCGACTACTTGTTCTAGTTTTGTGCCTTGTCCCTCGATCTCTTCAAAGATGGTGCAGGCTTGGAGTCCTGCACCATTTTGGATCTCTGTGTCACCTCCATAACCTTTCTCTGGATGGTAGTGACTGTTGTTGAGCGCATGTTGCTCTGCGACCTCTTCATCTTCAGTAGAGTAAGTAGCTTCATCATTGCTTGCATTGGACACCTTCTGCTTCCACCTCCACGGAGTTGTCGCTGTGTCCTCTCAGCTCCCGGATATTTTGCAAAGTGCTCATGCATCATGCCGCCGATTAGTTTCTTACATTAAGGGGGCCATGCCTAATTATTTCCTCGCACATTCTCTAATAGTTTATTCTCTCGATCACCCTTGCGAGTGCTAGATGCTTGCTTGGATTCTAAGCTCACCCTTCCTCTTGTGAAGTTGAATGGCTTCAGCGAGGTTCCCCACTTGCATCTCGGTGGACTCTGGTTCCTCTGTACTTGCCAAACCAGTATAAGAGAAAAGCTGTCTAGTCTTGATTCTCGACCCCTTGATGCCATCACTGGAAGCAGCTCATCTTTCTTTCGCATCTTCTCTCTGTACTCCTCGAACTTCTCTCTAATATCATCTTTCTCTTGTTGCGCAACTCAAAGTTGATCTAAGGCCCTCCTCCTTTTCTTGCTTCAAGGCCTCACAGCCTTTGCTCCTTTTCTTCTTGGACTTCATCAAGTGACTCTACCCATTGCATCGATGTCCCCAGCATTATAATTGGGTGGGCTCATCCCCAATTCCTCTGAACATAGCGCGATGAACAGCTGGCCATCGAATGGATAGCCCGTTGGATGTCTTTGATCTCCTTCTCTATCTGGTCATACAATGTTTCTTGATTCACTTCATGTCTGGGATATCCTCTGAAGTATCTTCTATAGCTGTAATGATGAGTTGGATATGTGAGCACATTCTGCGACTGAAGCTTATTGGTGGAGCCTTATTTCTTGCGAAGTTTTCTCCGGAAACCTTTCTCTTTGCGTTGTATGTTGTGGTGAAGGGGATCCTTTGGTGGTGTTAATTAGCCATTTTATTGCTTTGTCTTCTTCTCCTTCCTCCTCTTGGTTTGCTTTTAAACCTCACCTCCTTCTGCGGGTAGTGAGGGCACATTTTTCCTCCGATCGTTATCCTTCTCCTCCTTTGTCTATGTCCTACGCTTCTTCCTTTTCTTCTTTTTCTTTCCGTTGCTGTTCATCATACTGGAGTCACGGGTAGTAAGCCGGACTTCGATGATGTCAAAGGTCGGAAGAATTCAACATCTTTGACGGTACAAAGATTTGGTTAGCCATTCATTATTTATCTCCTCCATGTCTTCATCGGTCAATTTGTAGTAGAGCTGCGGCTCCTCACTGCTTTCGTCCCTACCGCGTGATATATATGAAGTGTTAGTGCATGGAACTTTACTAGAAATTGGCTGTATGTGTGCAAAGTGCTTAAGAATCATCAATGGAAATGCTTCAATGGTGCTTTAGCTATAGGTGATGGCGTGAACACGCATTGATTCCCTTTGCTTAGCCATATATTTCGTATGTATACCATAAGGTGGCGAACCTTGTGGCCAATGGCTCTAATGGATCAACTTCTGGAAATGTCACTCCCTCCGACATCTCCCAAGCAACAAATGCAATGAGGACCAAGAACCAGCTAAATTAGATTTTTACCGCCCAGTCCTGTGCTTTGTGGAAGTCCTTCTCCAGCGCTTCCGCTTGTTGATGAGGTAGCTCGCCGAGTTCATCTGCATTCCCTTCTACACACTTCCTGCGAGGAGTCGAGATGTAGACCCTATGACTTGTAATGGTGATTCTTTCGATGATATTTCAGTGATCAATGACAATCTAAAATTCTGCTGGGTCATCCACGAATGGAGGCTACCTTGTACACTCGGTTCCCCTTCTCCACATCACCATATGCCTCCTTGATCTATTGTGCTAGGGAGCGATCTGCAACCTTCACTGGGTAAATTGTTAAAGTCTAATCCCTGCATGCTTAATCCGGTGTCCAGAGGATCGGTGGCTGGATCCATAGTGATGTCTATCAACCAAGATACCCTCATGATAGCCGCGACGGGAGGTGTTGCGCTGCGATTATCACGATGTTTTCGAAGTGGGGATATTCATCCGCCACTAAGATGTTGATATGCTTGTCTCCTTTATCCACCCCGGTTGAAGTATCTTGGGATTCTTCCGATCGTCTTGATCAATACCTATCTTGGTGTGGGCATCCGCATGGATTCTTAAGTCTCCCAAGGTTGAAATCCATGATCTTGAAAGGCTGGGACCGGTCCCAGTATGAATGCATTTTGCATTATCCCTTCCGGAGTGATTAACATGTACTCAAAATCTGCGATTTGTCATGAATAACTATTCCAACCAAAGGCGGGATGTAGTCCGACAAGACCAATAGGATCTGCCCATTAGCGAGATCATCATTAGTGCTTGCTTATTTTCTTAGTCGCGGTTCGGCTAGACCGACGTGTAGTTGAGGATGCTTGCAATCCACTCATTGATGATGCCTATATTCCTACATACGCGGCTTTCTTAGCAATGAGTTGTCAAGATCTCTTCTCTGATTTCTCCCTGGCGCTATGCTCACCCCACGGCAATTTCACATTTGTAATAAAATAACTCGGGTAAGCGAATGGACACTCAGGTGAATCAAATCAATGGTGAGGTCTAGACAATACAAAATGGTATCAAATCACTTATTTGTTAGCTCGGATATCTCAGTTTTCAAAAATTGAATTCAGCTGGCGTAGCATCCGTTGGGTTAAATAAGAAACGTCGTAATGGATTTCTCCAATGGGCAGGAATGCCTCTATCAATACAATTCTATCCGTTATGGCGCGGTCCAACGATCGGATGGTAGTCTTTCCAATAATAACTTCTACATTTCTAACCGATTAAGCATCATTCTAATGGTCGAGATGCCTCCAATGGTCCTATACCGCTTCACGGTGAAATTATTAAATTAGCGTTGTTCTACTATTCCGATGAGGTTCAAGTTCCTAGGCCTACATACGTGAATTCTTCTCTAGCAATTCCACTTGAATTTCTCTAACTTTTCTTTCTTCTTTTGAACTTTCCTTGCCTTCTTTCACGTGATCTGAGTCTACGTTCCTTTTCGATCTTATTCTTATCTTCTCTTAAGGTATTATCTTCCCACTCTGAAGGGAGGGTCTTTCA
Organism: Picea sitchensis; assembly: GCA_010110895.2. Taxonomy (NCBI): domain Eukaryota; kingdom Viridiplantae; phylum Streptophyta; class Pinopsida; order Pinales; family Pinaceae; genus Picea; species Picea sitchensis. The sequence continues at coordinate 143,939 of SNQJ01S0012987.1, forward strand.
AAGGGTCTAAAAGTAATATTTCTTCTCTTACTATTTCAAGGTGGCTATACTTCTTTCTGGATGAACAAGTTTTTTAAGCCTTATTGTGTTCTTTCAACCGACAACTAACTCTCTTGTCTTCTATTGCTTCAACTTTTCCTCTTGTTCTTGTATTAGTGGCTCTATTTTTTTTCTGGCTATAGAGTCCCTTGAATTCTTTTTTTCTGTTCTATGGCTTCTACCCTCTCTGCTTTCAGCCGGATCTGATCTTTCTCAATCCAGTCTTTCCTAATAAAAGTGCAAAGGGAGCATTGTTATCAATAGGCTTAGCAGCTTCAAATTCTTCTTCAGTCTATGTTCCATGGATAATAATAATAGGTATATTAGTAGCTCTTCCACATAGGAGTTATCATCTTTCCTTTAAACAATCTTATCCTTCCCAATGGAAAGGAACCATGTGAGCTTTCCCAAAAATTTCCCAAGTTAACTACGGCATAATATTCACATGTGTTTCTTCATCTAATACACAATCTATGTCGAAGTCTCTATTCTTGTTTTCTATACCTTTGCTTCTCTTTTAAGATCTCTGAGTAGATTGATGTCTCTGTGATCATTCAGTGTTTCTTTCCATTTTGTAATAACATAGTCTCTGGTTATTTCTAGTTCTTTAACATATCCTTAGTTTCTTGATAGCATTCTTGTGTCGTGTTCATCTTTTCAACTTTAGCAATAATTCTAGAACAATCCTCAACCTTATATTGTGGCTTTGCAACGAACCGTGGGACCTACCTCAAGACATTCCTTAGTAAGATGTCCCAATCTTTTACAGTTATAACACAATTTCAATCCTCTCTTTCTCTTAACTGACCCCCAACCTTTCTTGTATCCTTTGCCTGCTAGGATCCATGATGGACCTACAATCTGAAAAATTCTTTCTAAAGGTCATGCATCCGCTTGTTGGTCCAAAATTCCTTCTATGCATAGGAGTCTTATATCTTTCACTATCTCTATCAAATTTATTTAGATCAAATCTTGTTTTTTCTAGTTGTACCCTAGTTTTAGGCTAGAGTTAAAATTTATCAAACATACCCTAGATTCATACTTTGAAGAAAAGGATTTCCACTTATCTTACCTTTACGGAGCACAAAGATTTAATATCTTACCTCTTTTCTTCCAATATGAACTATTTTCTGCTTCAAAGGATTTTGCAAGATAGTTAAGATACTGCACCTCATCCAGCGGATCTATTACATGGCTTTTCTCTTTCTTGAGTTCCAAGCAATCCATGATGATTTTGGAGTCGACAGTGGAACCATTTGTTGGCAGAGGGCAGACCCAGGGGGTTCAAAGCTTCAACAAAGCATAACAAAACCCTAACTCTTGGCCCTTTTAAGGACACTGCAGAGCAGATGAAGTCACCCGAGGTAAAGCGGTAGGTTAGGACATGAATCGTAGTTACAACCTTAATAGAGAACTTAGACAATAGTATGTATTTAGTTATGATTCTTATTCACATGTGGATTAACCCTTATTACATATCAGCGTAGTAGTAATCAATATTAAGAACATCTAATAATTTAGCACATAGCATTAGAACAGATCCTAGCATTTATTCATATATAAAGCACTAAGAATCAATGGATCTTACCTATCATGCATCATGACCTAATCAAATAAATACATAAAGCTCCATGAACAACATTGCTATTTTAACACCACAGATATCGTGGATTTCACTTACGGTGTGAAACATCCGCTTCTTCTTCTTATTTATTAGTCTTCCAAGCTTCTTATATTACTCTGTTGTTGTGCACAAAGCCCGCGAGGCCAGCTCCTAGGGGCCGAGGTTATGCGCCTCACACGGATCCTCCTTCCCCGAGATTAGGTTAGGGCACAAGGCCTTTGCACCCATCTTTCTGCACAAATCATCTTCTGATAAAGCACGCCCTTCCAGGAGTATTAGCATGATCTTTGTCACGAGATCCAGCTAGTCATGCGCTAGGCCAATGGCCTCTCTGAGACAAAGTGCTATTTTTGCTTACATCACCTAGATGCTTGTTATGCATTGCAAAGGACCCCAAAGCATGGGTAAACCATGGCCCGACATCCATACCCATTACGCAAACCCTAAAATCCAAAAAATCCCACAAGATAGGTGAGATCCCGCGATCTCAAAACTACTTAGGTGCTCTCCATCTTGACTTGACTGGTAGAATGGTCCAAAAGTTAGTCAAACATGACCAATGTTTCCTCAACACTTGGTGAGAGCCAACAAGTCCTTACTCAGTTGGATTTCTCACTGTAAGATTCTCGGAGATCTTTTTTTCTCGGATGGAGAACCTTCATTCTCCTCTTCTCCATATTGTCCTGGGTGTCTCTCCACCACTCTCAGAGCCCCTCCCCATCTCCTCTTCCTCGAGTGTGTCTTCTCCTTGTCTACGCGTGTATCCTTTCTGCCTGCCTTTTCCAAGATGGTTCTTGACCCATCATGTTCCTACTGTCAGAAGGAAGCTCAGGTCAATCTAGGTCTGCAAGACTCTATGGTGCCAGGGATGATAGCCTCCTAAATGTCTCCTGGCCGGACCATGATTCCATTCATGGGGAGTGGTTGATAATTCAACAACTAGTCCTTTCTTCATTAACTGGTTTCTCTCCTTAGGATCCGAAGGGGGTTTATCATTCCCAACAGATAATTTAGGATCGTTAGAGCATAATGGGCCCTCTGCCACCTCTCTTATAATTTTCCCTGTTCTTTTCCTCTAATGATATCATGGCCAATGCGCTGATCTTCACCCCACTTTGTCATTCATTTGGAAAATTAAAACAAAATGCATTTTGCATGGTTTCGATCACCATAGCACAGTGATCTTGATTAATGATTAATTACAAGTTAGAGGGAAACAAAGTGTTACATTATCACATATTTGGAATGTATCTCCATGAATGCACAGATAAATAGATGCATGATCGTGTGCAAGAAGTTGGGAGGGAGTTAGGGCCTCTAAGGCCCAAAAAATAGGAAATGAGAGTTGGTAAAATTATAAAATTTGTTGTACCGTTTGGTGAGGGATGTAGATAGTTTGAAACAATGCCAGAAGGGGGTTTTGGAGGAAGAGATGGAAATGATGAGAGAGTGATTTTATGAATTGCATTTATAAGAGGTTACATTATCTATAGTTATTAGAAGTTATTCAAATTTCAAGTTGAATGAGAAAAAAAATTGAGTAAAATGCATAGTTAATCTAGGAAGAAAAATTTATATATCTAAGTTTTTAAGATGTATCTGTCGAATTTTTTCCGAATTGAAAATTTTGTATTTTGAATTTGAATTTTTATGGTATGGAATTGAATTCAAATTCGAGAATCGAATTCAAACATGGTAACTATGATTAGAATATAGATTCCCATCAATTGGGTGTTCTTGCTACACAACTCTGTTGGAATGTTACCATAACCTAGTTAAGGGATTACCCCAATGCCTAAATGTTGGTGTAGTTAGACAAGGAAGATGGAATTTTTTCTCTTAGATCATTCTCATGCAGAAGTATAACTCTAACCTGACTTAGCATACTGATATTGGAAGGAACACTCCCATGAAAGTTGTTGCTATCCATATATATATGTAGTGCAAAGAGGATATGTTTCCTAAGCAGGTCGGGATTGTACCCATCAATTTTTTACTTCCTAAATTAATGGATTGTAACTTCACGAGAACGAATAGTTCTATAGGAATGTTTCTTGTGAGACTTTTTAATGGCAGAGTCAAGTTCTGTAAACTACAACATCCACTAAGAGTGGTGGAATGGAACCTTGGAGTTAATTATGAGTTAGGCTAAGCATCTTTAAGTGAAAAAGGTTTCCCAATTGATAGGGAACGTGACCATGAAAACTGTTATTGCCAAGTTGAAGTATTCTAAGAAAGGAGTGATTATGGAGGAGAGGAGAGATTGTGCCTTCTAATCCCATGCTTGAGACATTGAGAGAGAGAGCCCCCCTTCCTTTTGACTTGGAACATATTCCTTTTTTTATTGGAAGTGGTTGTTGTTGTGGAGCTAAGAAACTTGAAGGATGTTCCAAAAGAGAAGAGGACAAGTAGCATTAGGTGTTTACTTGCTTGGTCAAATATGCTTCAAGGAGGCATTTTGCTTGAGAAAGAGACATGACCACCCTGTCTGCTGCATGAGAGAGCTTGTCAATCTCATGTAAAGAGAGCATTTTGGTTTCCAAGTGATGAAGTAATGATTAGGATGCATCATGTGTGATTGCAGACGTGAATATGTGATTGCATACGTGAATCCAAGTAGAGTCTCTGTCAAAATATACACAAAGACATAATTGATACAACACACACAATACATTGAGTGTGCTTTGTATCAAGAATATATAGAAATGTATATAGTTACAAATATGGTTACAAATGGTTACAAAGGGTTACCAACTCTTGTAAAGACCTATGTAGGCCTAACTAAACATTTGGGAAATAGAGCTTGCCTATGGCAAGATTTACAACTTTTTACAACTGGGACCAAAAAACTTAAAACTTATCGTGTCTGGTACAACCCAACATTCACCCCTTATTACAACATTCTATATATTAGGATTAAAATATACCTAGAGAGAGAATTGATGCAACACACACAAGAAGTTGATGTGTCATGTACATTAATATGAAACTTATAATTACAAGGTAAAAGGATTTAAAGGGTTTACCAGCTCCGTAATAAGTAAGCACTAATTGTGTGGCTACGGATATAATTGATTCGATGTTTCCTTAACAGTCTCTTAGTCAGAACATTGTTGAGATGAGTATGCCAAGGATCCGATAATTGAACGGTGCAAAATACAAAAGTACTGACAGAGAGAGTGAAATAAAAGAACATAAGCATTCTCGTAATAAAGAAGAGTGAGAAGGAGCGTGATATATTTCCATCTCCTCGTGCAAGAGTATGGTTTCCGAAGTGGAACAATCAGAAATAATGGATTCATTGGGTTCCTGTCTTCAATTCCTTAGAAATAAAGATAAATCTATTAGTATAATCACATTTACTTGACATATGTCTTCCGACAGAACCAGGGTCTCTTAATATGAAAACATATTTCATTGTATGAAAATACAGGATTCAAACAGTAAAAACTGATACTTTAAATTTTGAATATGCACAAATTCAAAGTCTATGCGATCGCACTTAATCAAAAACATTGTGTGCATAAATAATGACAATAGTGTGCAACTTTTTAAACAACGGAGTCAATAGTCAATCAATTATTGACGTCGTGCTCAGAATTTCCAAACTATTAAATTTTCCACACTTATTCCATACTATCAAATTTTCCAATCACGGTTGAATTTTCATGTGGTCAATCAACCATTGAATTTTCAGAGTTTTAATTTCAATATGAATTTATTATATAATAATTTAATATATGCAAACAAATTTTTAAGAGTTTTTAATATGGAATAATTCAAAAAATTTCAATAACAATTGAATTTTTAATGTGGAATAGTTGAGTATATGACAAACATTGAGTTTGTGGTGAATCAATTATTTAAGTGGTATGTAGTCATTGAATTTTCAATATGGAATCTCGAATTTTCAATATGGAATAATTCAGTATACAACAAACTAATTTTCAATAACTATTGAGTGTTTTATATGGAATAATTGAGAAATTTCTAATAACAGTTGAATTTTCAATGTGGAATAATTGAATATATGACAAAAAAATTAGAGTTTAACAGTGAATCTTGATTCATGTGCTCTATAATTAGTTGAATTTTCAGTATTGAATAGCTTCAGTAACGTAACAAATTTCCAATAGCTTTTGAGTTTTGGCACTTGAAATAATTTAAAATAATTCAGAAATTTCAAATAATAGTTGAATTTTCAATATGGAATAATTGAGTATATGATAAACAATGAATCAACTATTCATGTTAACGACAAATAAATTTCCAATAACAGTCGAATTTCAATATGGAATAATTGATTATATGACAAACAATGATGTTTGTAGTAAATAAACTACTATTCATGTGCTTAGTAGTCATTTAATTTTCAATATGGAATAATTCAACAACAGCAAACAAGGTTTTCAGTAAGTGTTGATTTTTGAGCATGGAATAATTCAGAAATTTTCAATAACAGTTTTGAACCTTTCAATGTGGAATAATTGAGTATATGACAAAATAACAGTTTAACTTTTAATATGAAATAATTGAGTATATGACAAACAGTGAAGTTTGTAGGGAAGAACTATTCATACTCATTAAATTTTCAATATGGAATAATTCAATAACTATAAACAAATTTCAATAATAATCCAGATTTTCAGATTTGAAATGAATTGGCTATAAACCAAAACAATAATGTTTGTAGTAGATAGAAGTATTCATATATTGAATTTTTCAATATGAAATAATTGAATATACAACAAACAAATTTCCAATAATGATCTAGTTTGTTATGGGATAAATCAAAATTTCTAATGCCATTAAATTTTCTGTATGTAATAATTGTACATGACAAACAATGAAATCACATGAATTATATCAACTATTCATGAACTTGCTCTGTGTCAATAGTGAGGAATCATAACTTCTCTTAGATTATCCAATCCTCTTTATATCATGAAATATTATCCATTCCTCTTTATATGATCATGAAATATTCTCACTGAAATTTTTGTGGAAAAATAGCATCTATAATAAATTAATGTGTGCAAAATATTAATCTAACATTCAGGTTAGTGATGGATTTTATAATAAAAATATGATTATCATCTTCTATATTAGAATTAAAATAAAGAAAAGACATATAGTAGTTAGTTATAACAGTCTTTACATTGGGTGAAGCATTTTATATATAAAGAAGAGATGCTGTTTTTATAATAAATTAGTTTTTCCTTATTCACACTTCATAATTATAATAAAATTAGTTTTCTTTTCCTCTTATGATGTTTAAACATGATATTATATTAAAAAAAATTCTATAGGTTATATATTTATTTGTTATTAAAATCTGTATTTATCAATAGAAATATAAAATCTCAAGATTAGGTCTAAAATCAATGTGTTTTTTCCATTCAAAATCTTTTGAACCAATTCATCTCAAAAAATTGATAGGTCAATGGCTTTTTCTCTAATCATCCATTTATATCAAAAATTACAATTTCAATGAAGAGAATGTCCTTTTTAATCCACTACATTAACATGCAATGGTATTTGTCAGATCCTCCTAAAAATTAATTGTTATGGAAAAACTACAATATTGGTTCAAACACAAAACATTTAAGATCAAATTTTGAATTTAAATTCAAAACATAATACATCAACATTCATTATCAGTTTGGGTGATTAAAATCCATTTCAATTTCCCAGGCTCCAAAACATATAAAAAAAAAATCCAGTAAGCTCAAAACCCATGACATTCTCTTATCATAAAAACCTATCAAATTGGTTGACATTTGACTTCATAAAATTTCCTAGATGATTTTGTATTCACTTCATATTTTCCATGTATTCTCGCACTCAAATACCTTGTAAACAAAATCCTAGCTAATTTGTTGACTTTACTCATCAAAACTACTCATATGCTTCTAAGTTCTAACCTACCTAGAAATAAAATGTAGAGATGATTTCAAAAAATGTTTGCAATATACAATTGGCATTCAGTCAATTTTTGCAGAGCTCATTCCAACCCTACACACTCGATTATCAATCCAAATTTCACAAGTTCTGTGTTGATCAATGCTCCTGTGTGGGGCAATTAATTTGATGGTCAATGCATTAATTACCCCAATTAGTGCATTACGCCCCCAAATTTGGCCATGGTCTCCCATAGAAAAAATTGGTCCCTAATCTAAGAAAGTACTCCATAGAAATTAAAAAGCACAGTTAGGCCACCAACTTGACTCTTGCACCACCAATTTCTGAAAGTCAGATTCATAAATTGATGAGGATTAGAAATATCCTGGGACCCCTCTTCTCCCGTTTAGTGTCCACCACAATGTGACATTGGAGTGGGAGGGAAATAATTTTAAAAGTGATCCATTTTTCTTTTTTTGTTGTTGTGGGCTCCATATGGACTTTGATTATTTATCTTTTCACATCATTGGATTCATTATTTCCTAATTTCTTCAAAGGGAGTACTTTTTAAGTTTTTTTATTTGACACTTCATAGTGAATCATTTTTCCAAGAAGGGTTAAACCTCATCTTTTTTACACTGAATTATTGTTCAATGGTTTACATCACTTGAACACGATATTTATTTTATAGGTGTTGATTGGTGAACCAAAATTCCCCATGGATAACCACTTTTAGTCACGGATATGGGTCTCCTCCATGCCTTAGTTCTATTGTTTTAGCATAGTTTTCTCCCCTTCTTCTCGTTGCATTTGTTTTTCATTCCTAAAAATTGCCTGTAGGACTGCCCTCACTAGGGTAGATGGAACAACCCTTCCATGTTGTGCATTTTCCATCTACTCAATGATGGAAACCTCCTCATGGGCACCTTAGGGGCCAATAACCCATGTTGCATTTGGTGCCCATGTTGTTTCAATCTACATGTCAATGGTTTACATCACTTGAACACCATCTTTATTTCATAGGTGTTGATTGGTGAACCAAAATTCCCCATGGATAACCACTTTTAGTCACGGATATGGGTCTCCTCCATGCCTTGATTTCCCTGACATTTAGCATAGTTTTCTCCCCTTCTTCTCGTTGCATTTGTTTTTCATTCCTAAAAATTGCCTGTAGGACCCCCCTCACTAGGGTAGATGGAACAACCCTTCCATGTTGTGCATTTTCCATCTACTCAATGATAGAGCCTCCCTCACATGGGCACCTTAGAATAGTAACCCATGTTGCATTTTGGTGCCCATGTTGTTCAATCCCCATGGGGATTTGGAGTCCATTTACTCTCCATATCAGAGGTGAGCCACATGCAGTTCTTCTCATCATGTTGATAGCCACACCCTATACAGTCCCCCATTTATGGTTTATTGTATTTGCATTTATCATAAGCCCCTTGCTTCATCCATATAGTGACAATCCTTCATTTTTATGTCTCCATTCACCCACCCTTGAGGAGATTTCCATTCATGTCCCTATCATTGATTACCTCCATTTGTAGTTGTCATAGTTGCATTACTACTACTTGTTTTTTTTCTAAGACATGTATCCCCTCATTGCCCCTTCACATTGTAGTTTTGTTTCCCCCATGGGATCCCACTTACATTTTGTGTCTCTTGACACATTGGTTTGATTTTTTATATTCTCCATTAGGGTATTACAAATATTACCTTCTCCTCCTAACAACCCATTTGGAATTACCAGGAGGGCCTTGTACTTTTCATGTACTCAATTCATTCTTTGGAAGCATCCTTGTGTTTCCATTGTTTAGAGCATATGAAACAAGTAACCTTTGTGTCCCATGGAGTTTGTTCAGTTCCACATTGTGTCTTGTTATAGTTTGCCAACACCTCCATGAGTTGTACCCATCACATGATGCCCATCTTTGACCTCCAGTTGTCCTCTTGGTCCCACTAATATCTCCTTGAAAAACCTTGTTCCTAGTAACAGATTGTTCCCCATGGAATGTTTTCAGTCACTACCAGGTCAATCATGAATTTATTGTCTGAATAAGGGAAGTATCAAGTCCACTTATCATTTCCTTCCTATCCATCCTTGGTGTCATTCCTTGTTAGTCGAATAATAATTTCTACCTTGCGATGGTTCCAAGGATTCGTCATTGCCTTGGTTCCAACAGGCCTTCCCCTATCGACTTCAACACCTATATTATAGAGGTTTAGCTTAGAGGATTGTGTACCTAGGACTCATCTTCACCATTGGTGAGTATCTCAGACCATGGAGAGGAATTCATCAGTACTTTGTGACTTGGTTGTTTCTCATGTGCTCAACTTCAGCTCACCATAGCATGATTGAGAATAATACACTTGATAGTTCAGTGATCTAGTTGATTGTACCAGTTTCTCGAACATGTATGAGATGCACTAGACCTCAGGAGGGGGTTTCCCTTTAGGTAACCCCCTACATGTTACTACATTAGTAGTTCCTTCCAAGGATATGAATCCACTTGTTGTACTTTGGATATCGAGCCTATGGATAACTTTTTCTTCTTGGGCATCGGTGGACTTCCCCTTATCTACATTAGCACCTTCATTCTAGGGGTTAG
>SNQJ01S0012987.1:154124-169688 GCA_010110895.2 Picea sitchensis
AGTGTCAAATAAAAAAAAACTAAAAGTACCCTTTTGAAGAAATTAGAAATACGAATCCAATGATGTGAAAAAGATGTCAATCAAAGTCCATATGAGCCCACAACAACAAAAAGAAAAATGGATTTATTCTTTAAAAATGGTTTCCCTCCAATTTTAACAAGTCATTGTTACTTGTGGTGGACACTAAACGTGGAGAAGAGGGGTCCCTAGATATTTCTAATCTCACTACGAGGAATCCGACTTTCAGAAATTGGTGGTGCAAGAGTCAAGTTGGTGGCCTAACTATGCTTTTTAATTTCTATGGAGTACTTTCTTAGATTAGGGACCAATTTTTTCTATGGGAGACCCTGGCCAAATTTGGGGGCCTAATGCACTAATTGGGGTAATTAATGCATTGACCATCAAATTAATTGCCCTAACATGAGCATTGATCAACACAGGAACTTGTGAAAATTGATTGGATACTGAGTGTAGTAGGCTAAATGAGTTTCAAAAATTGATTGAATGCTCAATTGTATATTGCAAACATTTTTGAAATCATCTCTACATTTTTTCTTTAAGAAGGTTACAAATTAGTAGCATACAAGTAGTTGTGATGAGTAAAGTCAACAAATTAGCTAGGATTTTGTTTACAAGGTGTTTGAGTGCGAGAATACATGGAAAACATGAAGTGAATACAAAATCATCTAGGAAATTTTATGAAGTCAAATGTCAACCAATTTGCTAGGCTTTTATGATAAGAGAATGTCATGGGTTTTGAGCTTACTTTGATTTTTTTTTTATATGTTTTGAGCCTAAATTGAAAATGGATTTTATCACTGAAATCTGATATGAATGTTGATGTATTATGTGTTTTGAATTTAAATTCAAAATTTGATCTTATATGTTTTGTGTTTGAACCAATATTTGTGTTTTTCATAAACAATTAATTTTAGAGACTTGACAACACCATTGCATGTTAATGGATAAAAGTGACATCTCTTCATTAGAAATTAGTAATTTTTGGATATAAATGGATGATTAGAGAAAAAGCCATTGACCTATCAATTTTTTTTATATTTAATCAATCAAAATATTTTAATGAAAACACATTGATTAGACCTAATCTTGAGATTTTATATTTTATTGATAAACAATAGATTTTAATAACAAATAACATATAAATTTAGCAGAATTTTTTTTTAATATAATATCATGTTTAAATATAAGAGTGAAAAGAAAACTAATTTATTATAATTTAAGTGTGAAAAGAAAACTAATTTATTATAAAAAATACATCTCTTCTTTATATATAAAAATGCTTTCACCACAAAGACCATATAACTAACTACTATATGTCTTTTCTTTATTTTAATTTAATATAGAAGATAATCATATTTTTAATATAAAATCTTATCACTAACCTAAATGTTAGATTAATATTTTTAAATAATATTAATTATTATGATGTCATTTTTTTCCATAAAATTTCAGTGAGAATATTTTATGATATAAAGAGGAATGGATAATATTTCATGATATAAAGAGGATTGGATAATCTAAGAGAAGTTATGATTCCTCACTATTGACACAGAGCACATGAATAGTTGATACACTACAGATTTCATTGTTTGTCATGTACAATTATTACATACTGAAAATTTAACAGGTATTAGAAATTTTTGATTTATTCCATACTGAAAACTAGATCATTATTGGAAATTTGTTTGTTGTATATTCAATTATTTCATATTGAAAATTCAACATATGAATACTTATTCACTACAAACATTATTGTTTTGTCATATAGTCAATTATTTCAAATTGAAAATTCGATTATTATTGGAAATTTGTTTATAGTTATTGAATTATTCCATATTGAAAATTTAACGAGTATGAATAATTGATTCCCCACAAACTTCACTGTTTGTCATATACTCAATTATTTCATATTAAAAGTTAAACTGTTATTTTGTCATATACTCAATTATTCCATATTAAAGGTTAAACTGTTATTGAAAATTTCTGAATTATTCCATGCTCAAAAATCAACACTTACTGAAAATTTGTTTGTTGTTGTTGAATTATTCCATATTGAAAATTAAATGACTACTAAGCACATGAATAGTTTATTTACTACAAACATCATTGTTTGTCATATAATCAATTATTCCATATTGAAATTCGACTGTTATTGGAAATTTATTTGTCGTTAACATGAATAGTTGATTCATTGTTTATCATATACTCAATTATTCCATATTGAAAATTCAACTATTATTTGAAATTTCTGAATTATTTTAAATTATTTCGTGCCAAAAACTCAAAAGTTATTGGAAATTTGTTGGTTGTTACTGAGTTATTCAATATTGAAAATTCAACGACTATAGAGCACATGAATCGTTGATTCACTATAAACTTCAATTTTTTTTTTTGTCATATATTCAATTATTCCACATTGAAAATTCAACTGTTATTAGAAATTTCTCAATTATTCCATATAAAACACTCAATAGTTATTGAAAATTAGTTTGTTGTATACTGAATTATTCCATATTGAAAATTCGAGATTCCATATTGAAAATTCAATGACTACATACCACTTAAATAATTGATTCACCACAAACTCAATGTTTGTCATATACTCAACTATTCCACATTAAAAATTCAATTGTTATTGAAATTTTTTGAATTATTCCATATTAAAAACTCTTAAAAATTTGTTTGTGATATATTAAATTATTACATAATGAAAATTCATATTGAAATTAAAACTCTGAAAATTCAATGGTTGATTGACCACATGAAAATTCAACCGTGATTGGAAAATTTGATAGTATGGAATAAGTGTGGAAAATTTAATAGTTTGGAAATTCTGAGCACGACGTCAATAATTGATTGACTATTGACTCCATTGTTACATACTATTATTATTATTTACACACAAACAATGTTTTTGATTAACTGCGATCAACATAAACTTTCTGCATATTCAAAATTTAAAGTATCAGTTTTTACTGTTTGAATCCTGTATTTTCATACAATGAAATACGTTTTCATATTAAGAGACCTTGGTTCTGCCGGAAGACATATGTCAAGTAAATGTGATTATACTAATAAATTTATCTTTATTTCTAAGGAATTGAAGACAGGAACCCAATGAATCCATTATTTCTGATTGTTCCACTTCGGAAACCATACTCTTGCACGAGGAGATGGAAATATATCACGCTCCTTCACTTCTCTGCTTTATTACGAGAATGCTTATGTTCTTCTTTTATTTCACTCTCTCTGTCAGTACTTTTGTATTTTGCACCGTTCAATTATCGGATCCTTGGCATACTCATCTCAACAATGTTTCTGATTAAGAGACTGTTAAGGAAAACATCGAATTAATTACATCCGTAGTTAATTAGTGTGTTTACCATTACGGGAGTTGGTAAACCTCCTTAACCATTTGTAATTATAAGTTTCATATTAATGTACATGACACATCAACTTCTTGTGTGTGTTGCATCAATTCTCTCTCTAGGTATATTTTAATCCTAATATATAGAATGTTGTAATAAGGGGTGAATGTTGGGTTGTACCAGGCATCGTAATTTTTAAGTTTTTTGGTCTCGGTTGTAAGAAGTTGTAAATCTTGCCATAGGCAAGTTGTATTTCTGAAATGTTTAGTCAGGCCTACATAGGTCTTTATAGGAGTTGGTAACCCTCCATAACCATTTGTAACCATATTTGTAACTATACATTTCATATTAATATACAAAGCACATCAATGTATTGTGTGTGTTGTATCAATTATGTCTTTGTGTATATTTTGACAGAGACTCTACTTGGATTCACGTATGCAATCACATATTCACGTCTGCAATCACATATGATGCATCCCAATCATTACTCACTACTTGGAAACCAAATGTTTCCTTATGAGATTGGACAAGTTTCATATGCAGTAGACAGAGGGTGGTTGGGTGGTCTCTCTCTCAAGCAAAATGCCTCGAAGCATATTTGACCAAGCAAGTAAACACCTAATGCTACTTGTCCTCTTCTCTTTTGGAACACTCTTCAAAGCTAGCCTCCAACAACCACTTCCAATAAAAAAAGGAATATGTTCCAAGTCAAAAGGAAGGGGGGGCGCTCTCTCTCAATGTCTCAAGCATGGGATTAGAAGGCACAATCTCTCCTCTCCTCGATAATCACTCCTTTCTTAGAATACTTGACCTTAGCAATAACAAATTTCATGGTCACGTTCCCTATCAATTGGGAAACCTTTTTCACTTAAAGATGCTTAGCCTAACTCATAATTAACTCCAAGGTTCCATTCCACCACTCTTAGTGGATGTTGTAGTTTACAGAACTTGACTCTGCCATTAAAAAGTCTCACAAGAAACATTCCTGTAGAACTATTCGTTCTCGTGAAGTTACAATCCATTAATTTAGGAAGTAAAAAATTGATGGGTACAATCCCGGCCTGCTTGGGAAACATATCCTCTTTGCACTACATATATATATGGATAGCAACAACTTTTCATGGGAGTGTTCCTTCCAATATCAGTATGCTAAGTCAGGTTAGAGTTATACTTCTGCATGAGAATGATCTGAGAGGGAAAATTCCATCTTCCTTGTCTAACTGCACCAATATTTTAGATTTGGATATATCTTTTAACCAATTCATTGGTCACATTCCCATGGAGTTGTGTGGCAAGAACACCCAATTGATGGGAATCTATATTCTAATCATAGTTACCATGTTTGAATTCGATTCTCGAATTTGAATTCAATTCTATACCATAAAAATTCAAATTCAAATACAAAATTTTCAATTCGGAAAAAATTCGACAGATACATCTTAAAAACTTAGATATATAAATTTTTCTTCCTAGATTAACTATGCATTTTACTCAATGTTTTTTCTCATTCAACTTGAAATTTGAATAACTTCTAATAACTATAGATAATGTAACCTCTTATAAATGCAATTCATAATCACCTCTCATCACTTCCATCTCTTCCCTCCAAAACCCCTCATTGTTTCAAAACTATCTAAGGTCCCTCACCAAATCGACAACAAATTCTTATAATTTTACCAACTCTCATTTCCTATTTTTTGGGCTTTAGAGGCCCTAACTCCCTCCTGACTTCTTCAACACGATCATGCATCTATTTATCTGTGCATTCAGGGAGATACATTCCAAATATGTGTGGGATAATGTAACACCCTTGTTTCCCCCAACTTGTAATTAATCATTAATCAAGATCACCATGCTATGGCATCGAAACCATGCAAATGCATTTTTGTTTTAATTTTCCAATGAATGACAGTGGGGGTGAAGACTTGAAGTATTGGCCATGATATCACTAGAGGAAAGAACAGGGAAAATTATAAGAGAGGGTTCATTATGTCGAATGACCCCAAATTTCCCCTTGTTGGGAATGATAAACCCCCTTCGGATCTCAAGGAGAGGAATCAGTTAATGAAGGAAGGACTGGTGGTTGAATAATCAACCACCCCCATGAATGGAATCATGGTCTGGCTGAGGAGACATGAGGCTATCATCCTGAAGTACCATAGAGTCCTGCAGACCCAGGCTGACCCGAGTTTCCTTCTGACAGAAGGAACAAAATAGGTTGAGAACCATCTTGGAAAAGGCAGGCAGAAAGGATACACATGCAGACAAGGAGAAGACACACTGAGGAAGAGGAGCGCGTGGGAGGCTCTGTAGAGAGCAGGAGAGACACCAGACAACATATAGAGAAGAGAGGAGAATGTGAAAGGTTCTCCATCTGAGAAAAAGATCTCTGAGAATCTTACAGGAGAACGCAACCTGAGTAAGAGACTTGTTGGCTCTCGACCAAGTGTTGAGGAAACATTGGTCATGTTTGACCATTTTTGGGACTTCAACAGGCTGGTCGAAGATGGAGCACCCAAGTGAAGCGGAGATCGTGGGATCTCACTCATTTTGTGGGCCTTTTGGGTTTTAGGGTTTATGTAATGGGTATGGGATGTCGGCCCATGGGTTTACCCATGCTTAGTCCTTTTTGTAATGTATAAATAAGTATCTAGGTGATGTAAGTAAAATAGTAATTTTGTCTTAGAGAGGTCATTGGCTTAGTGCATGACTAGTTGGATTCGTACAAAGACTATGTTAATACCTGGAAGGCTAAGTGCAAGCGATTGTAAGAGGATTTGTGCAGAAAGATGGTGTAAGGCTTTGTGCCCTAACCTAATTCGGGGAAGGAGGATCTGGTGAGGTGCGCACAAATCTCCTGTCCCTTGGTGGAGTTGGCTCTGTGGCTTTGTGCACAACAACAGAGTAATATAAGAAGCTTGAAGACTAATAAATAAGAAGAAGAAGTTGGCGGATGCAGCCCCACACTGGGGTGAACCACGTATATCTTGTGGTGTTGTGCTTTGTGCAATGTTGTTCATGGTTTTTATGTATTTATTTGATTAGTCATGATGCATGATAGGTAGATCCATTGATTCTTAGTGCTTTATATATGAATAAATGCTAGATCTTCTCTAATGCTATGTGCTAAATTATTAGATGTTCTTAATATTGATTACTACTACGTTGATATGTAATAAGGGTTAATCCGCGATGTGAATAAGAATCATAACTTAATGCATACTTTTGGCTAAGTGCTCTATTAAGTGTTGTAATCACAGATCTATGTCCCGGCAACCGCCCCTGCCTCTACCTCGGGTGAGACTTCATCTGCTTCGCAGGTGTCTCCAAAAGGGCCAGTAGTTAGGGTTTTGTTGGTGCTTTGTTGAAGCTTTGAACCCTGGGTCTGCCCCTGTGCCAACAAATGGTTCCATTGCCGGGACCTGAAACTGTGATTGCTTGGAACTGAAGAAAAGAGAAAAGCTATGTGCATAGATCCGTTGATGTAGTGTGCAGTATTCTAATCATCTTGCAAAACTTTGTGCTAAGAAAAATAAGTTCAATTTGAAGAAAAGAGGTAAGATATTAAATCTTTGTGCTCTGGTAAAGGTAAGACAAGTGGAAATCTTTTCTTCGAAAGTATGAATCTAGGTATGTTTGACAGATTTTGTCCTAGTCTAAAAACTAGGGCACAACTAGAAAAAACAAGATTTGATCTAAATAAATTTGATAGAGATAGTGAAAGATATGTTATTCCTATGCATAGAAGGAATTTTTGGACTAACAAGTGGATGCATGACCTTAGAAAGAATTTTTTCAGATTGTAGGTCCATCACTGTGATCCCAGTGTGCAGTACAAGAAAGGTTGGGGATCGTTTAAGAGAAAGAGAGGATTGAAATTGTGTTATAACTGTAAAAGATTGGGACATCTTACTAAGGAATGCCCTAGTGTAGGTCCTATTTGTCTTTGTTGTAAAGCTATTGGCCATAAGGTTGAGGATTTCCCTAGAATTATTGCTAAAGTTGAAAAGATGAACACGAGACAAGAATGCTATCAAGAAACTAAGGATATGTTAAAGAACCAGAAATAACCAGAGACTATGTTATTACAGCTGAAAGAAACACTGAATGATCACAGAGACATCAATCTACTAGAGATCTTAAAAGAGAAGCAGTGTATAGAAACAAGAATAGGAGACTTCGACATAGATTGTGTATTAGATGAAGAAACACATGTGAATATTATGCCAGAAAGCACTTGGGAAATTTTGGGAAAGCCTGCTATGGTTCCTTCATTGGGAAGGATAAGATTGTTTAAAGGAAAGATGATAACCCTATGTGGAAGAGTTACTAATATACATATTATTTCCCATGGAACATAGACCGAAGAAGAATTTGAAGCGTTAAGTTTGTTGAGAACAACGCTCCTTTTGCACTTTTGTTAGGAAAGACCTGGATTGAAAAAGATCAGATCTGAAGGAAAGCAGAGGAGGAAGCCATAGAACAGAAAAAAAAAGAATTAAGGGACTTCATAGCCAGAAAAATAGAGCGACTAATACAAGAACAAGAGGAAAAGTTGAAGCAATAGAAGACAAGAGAGTTAGTTGTCGAAGTTGAAAGAACACAATAAGGCTTAAAGAACTTGTTCATCCAGGAAAGAAGTATAGCCACCTTGGAAATAGTAAGAGAAGAAATATTACTTTTAGACCCTTTGAAAGACCCTCTGTAGTGAGAAGTTACTACGCTAAGAGAAGATAAGAATAAGAATGGAAAAAGGAATCCAGAGACTCAGATCACAGGAAAGAAGGCAAGAAAGTTCAGTAAGAAGAAAGAAAAGTTAGAAAAATTGCAGGAATTCCTAGAGAAGAATTCACAGAAGGTAGGCTTGTAGAACTTGAACCTCATCGGAATAGTAGAACAACGCAGAATGACACTTCACCTCGGTGAAGCTATATGACCATTGGAGGCATCTCGACTATTAGAATGACGCTCCAGAATGGTTAGAAATGTAGTTATTATTGGAAAGATCACCACTGGACTGTTGAGACCGCGCCATAACGGATAGAATTGTATTGATAGAGGCATTCCTGCCCATTGGAGGAATCTGTTACGACATTGCTTATTTAACCCATCGGATGCTGCGCCGGGACCAATTTTTGAAAATCGAGATATCCGAGCTAACAGAGAAGTGATTTGATACCATTTTGTATTGTCTAGACCTCACCATTGATTTGATTCACCTGAGTGTCCATTCGCTTACCCGAGTTATTTTATTACAAGTGTGAATGTCGGGTGAGCATAGTGCGCTAGAGAAATCTGTAGAAGAGATCTTGATTGAACTCATTGCTAAGAAAGTCATGTATGTAGGAATATAGGCATCATCAATGAGTGGATTGCAAGCATCCCCCTCAACTACACGTCGGTCTAGCCGAACCGCGACTAAGAAAATAAGCAAGCACCACGATGATCTCGCGAATGCGAAGCAGATCCTATTGGTCTTGCCGGACTACATCCCGCCTTTGGTTGGAATAGTTATTCATGACAATGTCCTGTGTGATTTTGAGTACATGCTAATCACTGCGTACCTCCTGAAGGGGATACGTGCAGTCAGACTACAGTTGGGACTGATCCCAGCTTTCAAGATCAGTGATTTCAACCTTGGAGACCAGAAGAACTATGTGATGCTCACACCGCATAGGTACTTGACGAAGACGACTGGGAAGAATCCCAAGATATTCCCCCAACCGTGGATAAAGGAGATTGCGATATCAACGATCTTAAAAGTGATGAATATCCCCCACTTCGAAAAACATCAGGAGGTTAACGTGTGCGTTAAACACCTCCTGTCGTGCTATCATGGAGGGTATCTTTGGTTGGATAGACACATCACTATGGATCCAGCGCTGATCCCCCTGATCACTGGATTAAGCATGCAGGGACTAGACCCTTAACAATTCTACCCAGGGAAGGCTGCAGATCGCTCCCTAGCACAATAGATCAAGGAGGCATATGGTGATGTGGAGAAGGGGAACCGAGTGTACAAGGTAGCCTCCATTCAGGATGACCCAGTGCACCTAGATTGTCAGTTGATCACTGGAAATATCATCAGAAAGAATCAGCTGACACAAGTCATAGGGTTCACATTCGACCTCGCAGGGAAGTGTGTAGAAGGAATGCAGATGAACTGGGCGAGCTACCTCATCAACGAGTTGGAGAAGGACTTCCACAAAGCACAGGACCAAGGGTAAAAATTCCACTTCAGTTGGTTATTGGTGCTCATTGCATTTGTTGCTTGGGAGATGTCTGAGGGAGCGACATTCCCAGAAATCAATCCATCAGAGCCATTGGCCACAAGGTTCGCCACCTTATGGTATACGAGCGATATGGCGAAGCAGTGGAAATCAAATGCGGTGTTCCACGCTTACTACCTATAGCTAAAGCACTCCATTGAAGCATTTCCGCGGATGACCCCAAGCACTTTGCACACATACAGGCCACTAGCAAAGTTCCATGCAGACCAACACTTCATATACATCACTACGTGTAGGGACGAAAGCAAAGAGGAGCTGCAGTCCTACTACAAATTGACCGATGAAGACATGGAGGAGATAACCAAGGAATGGCCAACCAAATTCCTTGTACCGGTCAAAGATGTTGAATTCTCTGACCTTGACATCATCGAAAGTCTGTCGGTCACCCAGACTGAGTATGATGAACAAAGCAACGCAAAGAAAAAGAAGAAAAAGGAAGAAGTGTAGGACATAGACAGTGAGGAGAAGGATAACGCATCGGAGGAAAATGTGCCTGACTCACCTGCAGAAGGAGGAGGCGAAAAAGTAAACCAAGAGGAGGAAGGAGAAGAAGACAAGCAATAAAATGGCTAATTAACACCACCAAAGGATCCCCTCACCACAACATAAGCAACGCAAAAGAGAAAGGTTTCCCCGGAGAAAACTTCGGCAAGAAATAAGGCCCAAGCCAATAAGCCTCAGTCGCAGAATGTGCTCACATATCCAACTCATCATTACAGCTATAGAAGATGCCTCATAGGATATCCTGCAGAGACATGAAGTGAAGCAAGAGACACTGTATGACAGAATAGAGAAGGAGATCAAAGACATCCAACGGGCTATCCATTCGAGATGCACAGTGTCTACTGTGCCATGTTCAACAGAGAGTGTAGAATTGGGGGATGAGCCCACCCAATTATACAGATTATCAGATGCAACAGAGAGTCGACTTCATCGAGTCCAAGAAGAAAAGGAGCAGGCCACAGAGGCCTTGAAGCAAGAAAAGGAGGAGGCCTTAGATCAACTTTGAGTTGCGCAACAAGAGAAAGATGACATTAGGATGAAGTTCGAAGGGGACAAAGAGAAGATGCAGAAAGAAAAAGATGAGTTGCTTCCAGAGCAGACTGCGGTCAGAGAATCAGTAACTAGAGCGCTTTTCTCTATACCGGGTTTGGCACAGGAGGAACCAGAGTCCACCGAGATGCAAGTGGGGAAGCTCGATGAAGCCATTCAACAACTTCAAGCAAGAGTAGCAGAGCTAGAAATCCAAGCAGTACCTAGCACTCTGCAAGAAGTGGGTGATCAGAGAGAATAAATTGCTAGGAGAACAGTAGAAATAATTAGGGCATTGGCCTCAGAATGTAAGAAACTAAGTAATCGAAGTGCACAGACGTATGAGCACCTTGCAAAATATCTGGAGCCGAGGACATTGGAAGCACAACTCCAGGAGGTGAAGTAGAAGGTGTCCACAATGCAAGCACAGATGAAGCTACTTACTGCAGTCGAGAAGATGAAGAGGTCGCAGGAGCAACATGCAGTTCAACAACAGGTCACTACCATCCAGAGAAAGGTTATGGAGGTGACACAGAGAATCCAAATGGTGCAGGACGAAGCCTACACACTTTTTGAAGAGATCGAGGGACAAGGCTCAAAGTTGTAATAGGTGGTTGCAACAGTAGAACAATGCCTGGAAGGGCCTGTCACTGAGAAAGTAATTCAGGAGTCCGTCGAGAAGGAGGCTCTGGTGAAGTAGCAAGTCGAGGCATCTCAAGCTAAGATTGAGGCCTTCGAAGTAGTGTTTCCTAGATCAGAGTGACTCGGGATGAGTCACAGGTGAGTGTTGGGGGCCTATTGGCCCTCGACCAAGTGTTGAGGAAACATTGGTCATGTTTGACCATGTTTGGTACTTCGACAGGCTAGTCGAAGACGAAGCGCCCAAGCAAAGAGGAGATCGTGGGATCTCGCTCATTTTGCAGTATTTTTGGGTTTTAGGGTTTATGTTACGGGAATGGGATTTTGGCCCATGGGTTTACCCATGTTTAGGCCTTTTTTTAATGTATAAATAAGTAGCTAGGCGATGTAAGTCAAGTAGTAATTTTGTCTTAGAGAGGTCATTGGCTTAGTGCATGACTAGTTGGCTTCGTGCAAAGACTATGTTAAGAATTGCAAGGCTAAGTGAAAGTGATTGTAAGAGTATTTGTGCAGACAGATGGTGTAAGGCTTTGTTCCCTCAATATAAAGGACTGGAGTATCTGGTACTGCTGGTATTGATAGCGACAAAGGGTGACAAACTGTGTTGTCATGTCAGCTTTATGGCTGGTTTTGAACATGATATGAATCACCATGGAATTAGCAGGGTATGAAAGGGAATTAGCATGATATATAAGAGGTAAGAGGTGGGAATGACTACTTCATTATTTGAAATTGCATGTAAATTGATTGATCGAATAACCACCTCCATTTTCACTATACTTGTGGAGTAGAATACCTCATGATTAAAAACACAAGTAGGTAGTGAATCACCATGAATTAGGCCTCAATTTCAGAGGAGGTGTTTGTTAGGTGTGGTAGGAAAGAGAATAATAATTGTAGGTGGGATTACTTACCAATATTTATTCTTTCTTTTTTCTGGTTGAGATAGAGCCAGGTTGGGAAAGACAAGCAATAAAATACAAGGTTAGGAAATCCAATACATAGGAAATAAAGTTGGTAAATGCAAGGTGAAGCAACACATCAAAGGATCGGGAAACTTAGATTCATTAGATAAATCATATATTTTATTATACAATATTATTCGTTCAATGATGCACCATGAATCACCAAACTAGGGAATCAATTACTAGGAAAAAAACCATACAATTACTAGGAAGTAACACCATAAATTAGGAGCCTAAATTACCATAATTTAGGAGCCATAATTACAATAAAATATAACCACTATGCCATCATATTAATAATTTATTTATATTAGTCTCATCAATAAATGAAGGATGATCGACCGATGAAATCAGATAAACGAGGAAACGGGTAAACAAGACTGTGAAAGGGGGTAAAAAAGGTATAAGGGAAAAAGGAAATGATCAACCAAGATGGATGAGGAATGGATTGACATTGATAGATTCTCCATGATTCACAATTGATTCACAATCTAATAGGTGCAAAGGTGGAATTGTAGAATTGATCACTTACCATTTTCTTTTTACACTGGTTGGGAGAAGACAAGGTAAGAGACAATACTTTGCAACCACCAACCTCACACCTTGAACGAAGAGCAATCAAATACAGATTCGAAAGAAATCTAGTCAATAGTCCATCAACCAACAACCATCCATCATCTCATAAGATCGAACTCAACCCCCTTCTACCCCCAGAGTTGGGAACTAGGACCTTACAGGGTTAACCGAGAAGCCTAGATCTAGAGGGCCGAAAAGGGGGGGTTGTTTAAGTGGGAGAACATTCTTCCTTATAAGTCACATCCTGGAAATTAAACCCCAAATAATAATCAATGATAATGAGAGCCCCTGCTATCTATGCCCATAAAGCCATCAACAACCCTTTTCCTAGGATTTTCATCTACAAAAGCACCCTTACCTTGAAATGCCCACAAAGTGCATCTTATAACTCCTTGTTGCATTGGTTAAAACAATTATCTATAATGTGGAGCCCTGAGCCTTTGGTCTATTACTAAGGACTTTATTAGTTATATAAACTTTATTAGTTAATTTGAAACTATTATTTCTTAATGAGGAACTATTCTTCCTTATACTTGTCTATATACTCAACTTCTACTTGTACATATACTTCTTTCTACTTGTACTGATTAGAGGAATTAATCTTATACTAAACTTGTAATTATCTACTCTCCTTGACTTAGTATTCTCTTTTATTACTATTCTTTTCAATTAGTATTAAGTATTAAAAGGAAAGAAAAGA
The DNA here is from genome assembly GCA_010110895.2 of Picea sitchensis. Classification (NCBI taxonomy): domain Eukaryota; kingdom Viridiplantae; phylum Streptophyta; class Pinopsida; order Pinales; family Pinaceae; genus Picea; species Picea sitchensis. The sequence goes on from SNQJ01S0012987.1 coordinate 167,719, forward strand.
TCAGTATTCTTATATTTATAATAGGATATTAATAGATTAGGATAAGAGTAGGATATGAAGATAGGATTAATATATAGGAACTCCTTAGACTATTATTAGACTATACTATTAGGAACAAATAGGATAGGAAGAAACAATTTTTAGGTTTCAATTTCCCATGTACGTATAAGGCTCATGCAATAGAAATTCCCAACAATAGGTAAGGTTCACTAAGGTCAATTTACCGATGTAAACATCTTAACGTAGGGAAAACTAAAGACAATAGGCTAGGTGTTACACATTATTTTCGTCATCCCTATGACCATTAATGATGTAAACCTATCTATTTCCTTTAGAGGGGTCAATGGCCTGAATTCCTGAAGAAAGAAGGGAGAAGAATTTTTACTGAGAGAAGAAGTTGTATTTTCCTTTGTAAAAACCCTATTAAAAAGGATTTTTGTAGGCTACTCTATACACAGGGTGTAGAAATGCCTAATTTCTGCAGGCTGTACTAAAGCTAGGTTGCGGAGTTTTTGCAGGCTGCACTATAGCTAGGGTGCAAAAATTCCTATACGTGGGAAAAACGAGCATCTTCTCAATTCTTCTAGAAGGAGAAGATTCTATGGTGAGGTGGCCTCCGAACGGTTTGGATCTTACTCTCTTTCATGATTTAGTGGGATCATCCTAACCTCCTCACCTTATCCTCTTCAACTTATAAAAGGAGAGGAGCTCTCATGGAGAAAGTTATCTTGAGCTTGGAAAATATTGGAAATTTGGATTGGAATTATTAGCTTGGTTAGAGTGGCTTTGAGCTTTGCTTTGTCAAGATAGATTGTGAGTAGATATCAGATCTACAGTCTCAAAATCCATAAGGTAGAAGTGTGTGGGAAGCAAGGGACTGTTGTAAGGAACCTGACAACATCAAGGCATCTAGTTGTATCTTTCTTCCACATTCTTTAATACATATATACTTTCCTTTCATATATGAATGTTATTTGATCATATTGTATGATTCCTTGATCACGTACATAGTTTCATATCAAGTAGACTCTGTTATTCTTTTCTTCATTTGCTTGTGTTTATTTGCAGATATTTCTCCATAAGCCTCATAGCGGAGGTTGGATTGCATTGGTGAAGTCAGATCTTTGATATTCAAAAGGTATGTTCTATATCCATTTCTCATTTGATAGTTGAAGCTAAGGAAAGATTAGTGTACTGTCTTGTTTTTTTCTAGTTTCGTAGTGAATCTAGGGGGATTGATTTGTGTCTGGACTTAACAATTAGCCCGATAACAAAATTGGCACCCATACTGGGGAACATATAGTTTTCCTAGTTTGTCTTTCTTTCTTTCTTTGATTGCCTGGGCTCTGTTTTTTAAGTCTGTGGGGGATCCATCCAGCCTCTCTAGATCTAGAATTTCTTTTAGGCTCTTTGCCCTTTTTCCAATTTTCCTTTGTTTACAAGCATTTCCGCACTATATCCCATATGCAGCCTACGAAAACCTTAGATCGCTGCACCCTGACTATTTAGACCAATGCGGAATCTCCACACCCTACCCATATCTATCCCGTGGAAACCAAAAATCACCACACTGTACCTTATTGCTGGGTTTCGATGTCTCTTGTAGAATTTTTTGGATTAAGTCTTTTTGTCTTTTGTCACCCAATTTTTCTTTGATCATCTGGGATGAATTTTTGGACCATGTATTTGACTGTTTATAGTCTTCTTGATAGTTTTTGTGCTGATTTTAGCCATCTTTGCTTTGTTTTCTTTTGAAATATTTGGTCTCTTGCTTTGAGTGTCTCTCTGTTACAAAACATTGTTTTTTCTTTTGAATTGTTTGGTGAAAGAACTTATTTTTCTTTTATTGAATAATTTGTGTTAAAAGAGAAAATTTGTTTGGGTTGATTTGTTTTTTAGAGGTTCGCTATTTCTTTTAGCTATCTTTGAAACAAAAAAATCTTATTTCTTTCTTTATATTAGATTAGGGG